>PVHP010039587.1:0-16341 GCA_004024765.1 Zapus hudsonius | reverse complement strand
TTCGACACAAAGACCTCTAAGCTCACAACCTTAAAGCAGCCTTAATACTCATCCACCACGACTCAGGGAACTATGCGGAAGAGGGGGCGGAAAGATTGTAAGAGCCGTGGTGGGGGAGATTGTCCAGAGGCACGGCCAGGAGAACCTGGCTGAATACTAGGCCATCCATGGTCCCCTGTCACAAGGACTGATCCAGACGACCCATGGAGGAGGCTATCCAGTGGAGGGGGGAGGGGAGGGCAGAGGGGAATTGGGGATAACAACTCATTGTTTGCCCACTAAATGTTGTAACTCATTATGGACAATAAATTAAAAAAAAAAAAACCAATTAGTTTAGATGACGATTGTTTTTGCAGAAAAACATTCTTAATAAAATATAAAAAATACAGACTAAATACAAAAGTAGCTCATATTCCAGTCCATGCCTGAAAAAGTAAGAAGCCAGAGACTTATTTAGTAGATGTTTTTGAACTTTCAAGGGATTCAAGATTATCATAAGTATTGTACTGTTGATTTTTGGGATAAGCCTGATCTTACCCTGCCTAGTTTTCTTGGTTACAAGGTCAATCTCCCACTTCACAAAGGCTATGATCAAAAGAAAGCTGCACATATAATTTGTTATAAGACTATAAATCCAAAATTCAAAATTATTTTTACTACTTAATTTTTTTTACTTCTTTGTGGATTTTATTAAGTCTTTGTCAGTGGTGTAGCTAGCAAAGATTTTCTCCAATTCTGACAGTGGTCTGAAGGCTCTGTGCATGATATTTTTCTCTGTACAAAATTTCATAGCTTGATGAGATTACACTGGTTGATTAATTGATGAATTACCTGAGCTACTGAATAATATTCAGGAAGTCTTTCCTCACTTTGACATTGTGAAGAGTTCCCCCTATTTTTTATTCCTTGCATTTAAGAGTTTCAGGTTTTCTGACCATCATCCAGTTACTTTTCCCATGTCTATTTCAACTGAGAGCACCATTCATTGTATTTGAACATAGGGCTGTGGTGACCTGAAGCAAAAAAAATAAAATAAAAAATAAATTTAAAAAAGAAGAAATGAATTCTGTGACAAAATTCAAGGAAAGGATTTCAATCAAAAATCTTTGAATACCTACAAAACTATACAGTCCAAGGCCACTGACCCTTGAATAGTTGAACTAAAGTGTCAAATCCTTCTTAAGGAGTCAACTGGCTTCCTGCTGGCCTTTTCCTCCAGATCATTTCCTTTTGGTGACAGGGGAATAAACAGGCATAATAAGGTCTCACAGTTTTACAATAGTATATACCAAAAACCAACCTGGGCTAAACATCTTTTACAATAGTTTAAGAATGACCAGGAACAGTGTCATAGAAATTGAATTTCAAGCACTCTGACTGGAAAATCTTCATGTTTACTTTGTCAGTCTCAGATACCAAAGAGGCAATACAAGTGGTTGAAAGAAAAAAAATTTGAGTTTAGAGAAAAGAGTAATTGTAATCAATCTTTCAGTGGGATTGCCATTTTGTCTATGAGTAATTCTGAACCCTGGGTCATATTTAGGATTATCTGTAAAAATAAAATGTTCACAAGAGTGCCAGGGTGTATTTCTCACCTGGATTGTTTCTATCTGGAATTTCAGGACCAATCAAGCCAGTGTAGATGTGTTCCCATCTCTTGGCACTTCCTCTATATTCTCAAAAGCTACAGCCAGGAATGATGGGCATCCATATGGCACTTTATGTCTGAACAATGTTTCATTTTCATCTTTATTGGTCATTTCTGCAAATAACTCTCCAAGGCAAATTGGTGTCATCACCCTACATGACAGATTGAGAAAGAGAGCCAAGTAGAAGGTCTGGATCAATGGCAGGAAGAAGACATTGTCTCCAGGATCCTGCTGCTTTTCTCCAATCTAGTCTATCTCTGTGTGCTACTCAGCTTCCATTTGCCCATTCATAGCCACTCTCCTCTTCCTCTGTAGGCTACTCTGTCAATGGGCTCCCTTGACCCAAGTTTGCATTTGAGCTCAGCTGTTACAGAGTTCTAAGAGAAACTCCAGAGAGCAGTGGTGAAATATATATATTTTCCTTGCATTCTTTTTAAGACCTAGCATGAAAACTACCAAAAATCTACCTCCAAATTCCTGGATCATTTCAAGAACATGGTTCTCTTTCAGGCCTGAAAGGGGCAGATCAGTTACTTCTTCTCAGAAGTAATTTAAAGAGGAAAAACATTTTTTTCTCCAGTTAATAGTTCCAGAGGATATAATCTAACATAGTAGGGCAAAACATGGTGTCAGGAACATGAGGTGGTTGATCACATTCAACAACAGTCAGAAAAAACAGGGGTGGGGGAGAGAAAACAGGAAGTGGGGCTGGGCTATCAAACTTAGGGCTTACTCATGGCAATGTATTTTCTCCACAAAGATTCTATCTCTTAAATTTTCCACTACCTCCCTAGTAGCACCACCATTTGGGAACCAAGTGCTGGAGCACATGAACCTATTTCTCATTCAAAGTACCAAGGATAATGGCTCCTTCTCCCCATGACTGCCCTCAGGATGCTGCAATGTACCCTTGTTTACCTTTACTATCCTGGCATATTTGAAAACATTTCTGCATCAAATGTTGCTATAGTTGTCTCTAGGGTCAAAAAGCCTGAAGGTTCTGAATTCTTTTGAAAATATTTATATATTATTTATTTATTATGTGAGAGAGAGAGATAGACTCTGTATTCACTAATGCCTTTTGCCTCTGCAAATGCATGTGCCACCTTGTGTATCTGGCTTTGTGTGAGTACTGCAGAATCCAACTCACGCAGTCAGGCTCTGCAATCGAGCACTTTTAACCACTGAACAATCTCTACACAATTTTTGGTATTCTTAATAAAAGCCTTTATAAATGAACATTGAAGGTAACTGGAGGGTGGTTTATTGAAGCTGGAGAAACACACACCAGACAGCCCGGAGATCTCAGCATCTTCAGGAGGAAAGAAATAGAGGATAAAGAGAAAGTTACACTTTTAATAGAATTTAAGTGACAGGATATACTTTGAAGCATATATGAACAGACCTGTAAAAAAGGAAGAAGTGAGTGCCTAGGACAGTTGTTCTTTGTGGATTTTACAGAATAGGACTTAAAATTGTCCTTCTTCCCAAATGACATAGACCTTGTGTGAGAGAGCGGCCTTCACCCCTTTCAGGCTAACCAAAGAGGAAATATTTAAGTTTAATATTATTTCTTTTAACCTCGAAGTCACTAAGAGATGCTCTCAAGGTCTGCAACTCAGGCTGTGTTTAAGACAGGAAGCAATAACAAACAGCTAGCTGCTTATTTTCAAGCTTCCACTCTAGAATGCTTACTCTTTAAGCCAAAGAGGTAACGCTCTCTACTGTCAACAGTGTTTCTCTAGTTTTGTGGCCAGTTTAAAGACATTGCCATGGTTTCACCCCTAACCTTTTAATTCTTTACAAGTTTCACTGAAAGGTCAGTGCTGGTTTATTTTTAATCTGCAAATGGAATGCAAGTACTTGAAAATGAGTTTCATGCAGTTTGGAGATTTTCCATTACTATGCTATTAATTTTTAATAGTTTAAAATTTCCTATTCATCGTGGCATTACTGACCACCAATTGTGTCATTTGTCTTAGAGGAAGCTGGCCTATTGATATTTATAAGTCTCAAATGGTGCTTTGTGTTCAAGTAAATCACATAGCTCTCACCTCAATGGGAATAAGATATAGTTTATTTTGGATCCAAATATGAGTGATCAGGGCCAGAGAACACAGATTGAGGTTATCTCAAATTCTCTGATCCAGTGTGTTAATGATTCTGTGATTTTTTTATTATTGCAGAACAAAAGAAAATCATAAATCAAGGCACTTTGCAAATCATTGAGTCAGACATCAGGTTGGTGGGTTATAGCAAAGTGGGGAATTCTCCACTATGGGCTTCAGATGCTGTCTGATGACATTCTTCGCCTTTGGCTATGAGTGCTATTAGTTCAAAAAGGTCTCATGTGAACAACAGAGAGTTGAAAGGATGTTAAGTTAGACACAAAGACAGACGACAATAAATGGCTATTGAAGGGCTAATGGTAACCCAAAGTAATTTGGCTCTGATTTTGCAACATTCCATCTTTCCTTGACCACAAGCATTCTGTCAGTCCATTCAGACTTGTTTTAAGTAAATGCAGTGTTTTTCCAGGAACTTTAGTTCATACTTAGAAGCCATTAGCTGCAAAAAGCTCTCTCATTCTCTTGTCTCCTATCTAACAGCCCTATCAATGTTATTGTGTATACACCTCTGCTTCTGGCTGGGATCCTACAGACGAAAGGATTTGACCAATCATATAAGTACTATGAATTTCTAAGTATTACTGGTTTTAAGAAACATGGATATGTAAAAATTCAACTATCAAATTATATAAGTTTTACAACAAAATAAATGGATGACTTTTTGAATTCTGGGAAAGTAATGTTGTTTCTCCTCCAAGATTCATATACTCACATGTTCACACACAAATTTAAAAACTTTCCACCCAAAATTCAATTGTTTCATAGACTTTTAAAATTAATATTTTTATTTCTTTTCAGAGAGAGAGAGAGAGAGAGAGAGAGAGAGAGAGAGAGAGAGAGAGAGAGAGAATGGGAAATCCAGGGCACTTAGCCCCTCCAAACGAACTCCAGATGCATGTGCCACTTTGTGCATCTGGCTTTATGTGGGTACTGGGAAACCAAGCCCTTGGATGTTAGGTTTTGTAGGCAAGTGCCTTAACCACTAAGCAATCTCTCCAGCCTTAATAGACTTTAAATAGAAGCTCATCTGAAGAAGGATAGGAACACAAACTTTAGAGAGGCCCTGCATTTATTTAATGTTCTCGTCTGATGCACAAAGAGCCAGAGACACATGCTTCTGGTCAAATAGACATTTTGAGCAGAAATGGCAGGAGGGTTCCAGTTCATAGCTCCTAAATGTTTGTCCTCAGATGCTAAGCTTGGCCCTGGTTAGCACTTAATTCTTGGATAGGAGAAATAGCACTAGAAGGAGAACTTGTCTCTGGGTTCTCACTTCAACACTATTCTTCTACATTGAATGGAATTGTTAAAATGAGATGGTTACTTTAAAATGTCACAAAGAAGGACTGGAGAGATGACTCAGAGGTTATGGCACTCACCGTCAAAGCCTAAGGATCCATATTCAATTCCCCAGTACCCTGATAAAGCCAGATCCACAAGGTGGTGCATGCCTGGCACACCCATTCTCTATCTGCCTCTTTCCGTAACTAACTAACTAACTAAATAAATAAATAAATGTAAATAAATAAATAATAAATATTTTTAAAATGTCACTAAGGGACATTTTAATAACCCTTAAAAGAATGTGTTACTTCATAAAATATGCAAACCTAGAAACTTTCCCTCTCACAAGGAGTAGATTATAGCTGTGAAGTGAGAATACAAAATGAATTTTATTTGATCAACATAACTGTGACAATCAGTGCATGTATGTGTGGGGGTGTTTGTATATGTGTAGTCTGTGGTCTATATATGTGGAATGCATGTTTGTGTGAATGTGGGTGCCCTCTGTTCATGGGGAGGCCAGAGCAACATCTTCTCTATCATTTTCCACTTTGTTTCCCTCAAACAAAATTTTCTGTTACTGAAGGTTTCTGTGGTTTTGTTTTTTTCTGTTTGTTTGTTTGTTTGTTTGTTTTGTTCATATGTTTAATTAGTCTGGCTGAACAGGAAGCCCCAACAATCCTCTTGTCTCTGCCTCTCAGCACACTGGGGTTGTAGGTGTCTGCAGCCATGAGACATTTTACATGGATCCTGAGGATTAAACTCAGGTCCCCATGCTTGCACAACAAGGCTTTTCACCAGCTGAGCCCTCTCCCCAGCCCTGAAATTCAGTTTTGATAAGTCTAGGACTTTCCAAAATGAAAGGAGACATTAGTTGGTGTGGTGTCTGCAAGTGAAGCATGGAAAGGCTGGATCTTAAACTGGGTGGTAGCACGTTTATAATTTAAAATAGATAGGGCACAGAGGAGGGAGAATGCCCCTTCATGACATCTGCTCTCACCACCTGCACCATCTGCAGATCTGTGTACCAAAAAGAATGAAGGTCATGGACAGCAATGGCTTGAAGAACCGGGTACTTGGGATAACTTCGTCAAGATGAGAATTCTGAGCCTCCTCCCAAACGGGAAGTTTGTGAAGCTGATATGAACAATTGGTAATTTCTCTGACACCAGTGTGAACATGTACAATTTGCCTCTTAGTAATAATTTCAAAATCCTCAGAACCCAGAAATTTATTTTTGTTTATCATTTATTATTGTGATTATATTTACTACAAGTTTGATAGAAATTTATAAAGAGACAACACTTTGACCTGAATTGACTCAGGGCTATTTATCTGCTGTTTATTCCACTTACAGAATAAGTGAGTAGTAGTTTCACAACAAAGCATGAGTGAGTAGTAGTTTCAGTACAAAACTATCCTAAGTATGGCTAAGACATCTTCTAGGAATGTTATTATATACAGCTTGCATAATTTCCTACTTTTCTGAAAATATTGAGTTCTAGACAACATCAGGATCCAAGACTTTAGACATAGTATGGTAGAGCTGTTCTTTGATGGACCACAGAGCTAAAAGTTGGAATAGAAGAAACTGCCAGTTAGCAAGCCAAGCTTACAAAAGAAAGGCTGACAGTTTGTTTTGGCTCTGGGGTCTTAGAAAGTCTATAAGGTTCAGTCATCTACTTCAAATGTCTGAAATCTGACAGTACATCATTGTGTAATTATCCTTAGGTTTCCTCCTCTTAATTAGAAGGTGGATGATCTATAAATAAAACACAGAACATTTGCAAATCATTTGCAAAACCCTGGGAAAGCCAAAAGCCAATGAGGACTGAGGCTTAGATTCTGCTTCTCAGTATCACTGACTTGCATGAAGTGCAGTGCTAAGGTTGCTGTAAAGAACATCTAAGGGACCATACCCTGCTGTCCCAGAAGTCTTTGACATGGACAGAAGGCTAAGCTGATCATAAAGACTCTGAAAACAGCACATGGCTATTCAAAAAACTGTCAGTGTGATTAAACTATTATGACAAATGCAAGAGAAATCAAATTCTTCCCTCAGCAATGACCCAGCAAGAACTAATGGCCACAATTTGCTCTGGATGTTGAGCAGGGATGGAAGGCACATCAGGCAGCATTACATGAAAGAAAGTTCCTGAAGGAAGAGAGTTTCTCACTGGTTCATTTAAGATGACAGAGTATCTCTTCATCTTTTAATACTTTTTGAAAGAATTCAAAAACTTTTAAAACCTTGAATGAAATTAAAACTATACAAGAACAGTGTGCTGTCTATTTTCAAACCTTAAAAGATTCTTTCTTCAATTGATGTTTGCATAATTTATATTTCCTATAATGTTCCTCTTTATTCTATAACATTGTGTAACCCTTATAGCATTGGAAGGAATTTTATTTACCAGAATTTTTCACTTAGTTGCTCTAAGCAAGCCATAATCAAAAAATGTCCTGGGGTAAATCCCCTTAATAATGGGGTTTCTACTTGATGTCACAAGTCAAAACCTCATAAAAACACCTAGGAAATAAAAGACAATTGCTTTCAGTAAGTGTCTCAGATTCTCTTCCTAAAGGATAAATGCAGGAGTGGAGTTTCAACTCTGTTCAATCCCTTTGCTATCCCACAGCTAATTGAGTAGCAAATAAATGAGTCCAGTGTAGACACCGAGGCACTATCTGAGATGGGTTATACACAACTTTCCTGGGAATGAAAGAACTAAGAAAACATGTTTCATTCAATGTGTAAAATTTATGGTGTCTTTCATTTTATTGAAGTTTCATATTTTTTTTCTGAAACGTGCAGTATATCTATCTTATGGGGCAATCCTATGGTCCATTGGCTGAATAAAGATGTAACATTTTATACACACCAAAGACTCTTGACATACCAGACTCAAGACATATTAACTGGCCAGATGAGACTGGGAAGGTAGAACAGATTACAGATGACTTAAGTTAATGCCATCAACAGAAAACCCAGCTTTGGAACTGAATTGATGGCTCAGGTGCACTCCTTCAGATGATATTTTTGCTGTTGTTTTTAGGAATTCCATTTTCAAGTCTATTACAGCAACCACTCAAAAGTATTCTTAAGGCATTGCACTTCGCTTCCTGTCAGTCTAACATTCAGTATTTGATGACTAACGTACTAGGATATAGGCCTTCAATTATAGTATCAGAATTGGTCAAAATTGCACTTTTTCTTCTCCAGTTGGTTTCATTAAAAGTAAACAGAGACATCTTTGCAGAATGATTGTCCCAAGAAGAGGCTTGTTTAGAAGTCACTCTTAGTTCTTGGTTAAAATTTAGGAGGATTTGCACCTAAATCTTCCTATCTTTTACAGTGGGATTTATTTTTCTCTTCTTGAGAGAAAAGTCTAAGTGTAGAGAAACAAATATGAAGGAACAAATGCATAATTATTCATTTAGGATCTAATAAAGAATTTAAAAGTATATTGTTACAAATTATTACTAAGAAAGAACATGGTGGTAAAAAAAAAAAAGATCTATTAAAGACATCAATTTTAAGTATCCCTGGCCTTTGTTTCACCTATTTTTATAATATATATGAACAACAAATAAGCACAACCAGTTATATAAAATCTATGCCATGCTAAGAAAAGAAATTTAAAATAATAGCATTAACAATTGAACTATTATTTAGCTACAATTTCTGGAGAAATATCAGACCATTAAAATATATTTAAAACTAGATAAGAAGATAATGAGGCTTTGAAAATTGAAAATGAATTAATCTAGGGCAGGGGAGATTGTTCAGAACTAAAATGCTTGCCAAGCAAGTGTGAGGACCTGAGTCTGGACCCACAGAAACTAATTTAGCTGGGCTCAGTAGCACTTTTCTGTAAGGTCATATGGAAAGTGGGTGATGAACAAGAGATCCTGCTTCCAACAATGTTGAAGGGAGGATCTACACCCAAGGTTGTCACACACACACACACACACACACACACACACACACACACACACTTTAAAAAACAATTTGTATGATAATTCAAAAATAAATTTAAGAAAATATACTGGACTATAATATAATCAAACACATTTTAATAATGTTTATCTTATAGAGAAATCAGATCATTTTCAAAGTTTTGGTGGTCACGATGCTAAAGTTGTCAGTTTTATTTGGTTAATGTGGTGTGTTGAGATAAAGCAGACTGCTTTGTTTAAATATGAAAATACCAGTGCATGACACCTGGTTTAGGGTTAATACCATGTATACTCATTATAACTGCAAAATATTTCATTTTAAGAACTCTGAAGCCCAAAACTCTAGTGGGCTTTCCTGAGTGGAGACATCTCCTAACTACCTGCAATTCATTGTTGAAGAGGAAAGGTGATCTGTTCAATTCTCACAGAGAAGAGACACTTTGTTTTTCCCTGTTTGTTCCTGTTGTTTAATCTTTTGTTGTTGTTTTTTTAAAATTTTATCTTTATTGTCCAAAATTAGATACATTGATCTAGCAAATAGTGTGTTTATATTCCCGTTTCCCTCCCCCCATCCCCAATCCCCAGTGTATCCTCCTCTGTGGGCACACTGGATCAGTCCATGTGGCAAGGGGTTATAGAAAGCACAGGAAGCATCAAGGTGGCCGCCCCTCCTTTATGTATTGTAGCTGAGGGGGGTAATGTCTCTGGGTATTCTCTCCCACCATGGCTCTTAACAATTTTTCCGCCCCCTCTTCTGCTTTTGTTGTTTTTAATTGCAGTTATTACTCTTTTTTTTTTCTCCAAAAGTTTGATTCGAAACTTTAAAACAATACATCTTTGAACTCTACTTTGTGATATACAGGTTGTTATAGCTACATTTGAATAACATTATATGATAATTATAACAACTCTATTCTGTGATATACAGGTTGTTGAAGCTATATTTGAATAACATTATGTGCTAATTATAACAACTTTATGCTCTTGGTAAGCCTCAATTCATTTGTTTTGCTGTTACAGGTGAGGGGTTTATACTTTTTATCTGCCCAGTTACCCACCTTTGATTGGACATCAGATACTTGGACCTTTTTCTTGTTCCATGCTAATTACAATATTTTTATATTCCTGTAAAAATTATTCTTTCGTTCAGAAGCACTGTTAGTTAACTTGAAATTTACTTGACCTTTTAAGGTAGTTCTTACCAAATGTACTATGTTGGGTGAGAGTATCATCCTATATAATGTTTATCATCCATTACTATTAAAGCAAAACTTTTTTTTTTCTCAGGTAGGGTCTCACTCTGGCCCAGGCTGACCTGGAATTCACTCTGTAGTCACAGGATGGCCTTGAACTCATGGGGATCCTCCTACCTCTGCCTCCCGAGTGCTGGGATTAAAGGCGTGCGCCACCACGCCCAGCAAAGCAAGACTTTTCTGAGCTCTTAATCCAATCCAACATTTAAGATATTTTGTAATCTGGCTGATGGGAACAGACACAGTTGTTTGTGAGAACACGTTATTGTTTCCTCCCATCCTTTTGGGTCATTCGTTTCCTTTCTTCTGGTAACTTGGGGTACAGCAAGGTAATGTGTGGGTCCATTGCCAATGTTCCATCAGAGATATTCAGTTTTATGCATATGAGTTGAATGTGAAATGTCCCCCACAGGTTCGTGTGATATTTTAGGAGTTTGCATAAACCTTTGGACATGGGGCCTGGCTCTCTGGGAGAGGGGCAGGGCTATACCTCACTGAGTGGAATGGGTTAGGGAAGTCACTGATTAGATCTGTCAGACTTGGAGTTACAGAATTTGATGTTTGCCTTATTTTAAAACTTGTATTGATTCAATCTTTGTTATGATCAATGCCATCTTTTGAAGCATGAATGTTTCTTCTGTGCCATTATGGATTTTTGATATGATGGCTCAGTTAAAAGACCTTGAACTGTGGAGATGTTTAAACACCACTGAGATTGATAAAACTTTGGGGACTTTTTAAAGTCGAAATGATTGCATTGCATATTACATTATGAATAGTTATCAGTTTGTGGGAGACAGGGGCAGAATGTGGTGGTCTGATTAGGTGTCACCCATAAACTTATGTGATCAGAATGATTGATCCCCAGCTGGAGGAAATTTTAGAATTATATTTTTGGAGTTGTTTTGTTGGGGGCAGACATATGGGTATTTTAGTTAGTTTCTTCTTGCCAGTATTTAGCACACTGTCCTGTTGCTATTATGTCTCTGATGTTAGCCAGGAGGTGATGTGCATCCTCTACTTATGTGGTTATTTTCCCTGCAATCAAGGAGCTTCTCCTTGAGTCTGTAGTCAAAATAAACCCTTTCTCCACAGGCTGCCTTTGGTCCAGAACTTTGTGACAGCAACGAGGAAGCAGACTGCAACAGTTCTCTTGTTTTGAATATGAGCATAAGTGCAATATGAAAAGGTTATTAAAGTTACTTGACAATATAAAATTGAGGATGTATTCTTTCTCTTTTTGTGAGACTTTTTAATATTTACTTTCTGGTAGGCCACCAAAGCCAGAAGTTAATTCAGAGAAAAGCAGTAGTTTGCAATATGGTGAAATGACCCTAACTCCATCAGCAGCAGTGAGCATACAGCTTTTAAAATTAGAAAAGATTTGGAAAAAATATAGGAACTCAGTACACAGGATGCTCAACATGGTGGACACCCTCGGATATTGAGGATAGATAACAGTGATATATAAATACAGATGACAGACAGATAGTGTTTTAGCTACCTTCTCAATGCTGGGACAAAACACCCAAGCAAAAGCAGCTGGTGAGAGAAAAGAGTTTGTTTTGTCTTGTACTCTCAAGGGGAGGTTTCATGATTGCAGGGAAAAGATGGTGAACAGAAGCTGGACATCACAATCTGTCATAGCAAGTGAAAAACAGCAGTTGGAGAGTGAGCTGAACTGGGATAATGAACTTGAGAAAATTTTTGTAATCATTCTATTGCATGCTCAAATTTGTCAAAGACAAAATGTAACAGAAATAAAAAGTAAAAATCATTTCTTTCAGTCATTTACATGATCCCTTTTATTCTTATTCATAGTATAAGCTTACTTATAACTATATTTGTATAATTAAGTACAATACTAATGAATGGTATATAAAGGGGAAAAATTCACAGGGGTTTAGAGTGGTATATAACAGTAAATGTACCACATTTACAAAATTAATACTAGGAATGATTTCCTGTCTTTCTAGTACATTAATATTTAATTCATAATTCCTCCATTAGGGAAAATTTATCTAGTGCAATTCAGGAGCCTGCTATGGCTCTTGTGTGTGTGTGTGTGTGTGTGTGTGTGTGTGTGTTTTGTACCATGCCAAGAATACAGAAATAAAAAATATACAAAGGATATAGATGATCAGAATCTCTTTATGATAAGAATAAACAAGTTGGGCAGAATCATGGCTTTTATGGGTTTTTTTGCTTTCAAATAATCCTTATATGACTACTACCTCTAAATTTCCAATTGCCTACAAATGGCTCCATCATCTAAGGATATAAGTAATCTCTTCTTTAACCATCTAAGTTTTCATGCATAGGATCTTTCGAGAGTGTGAAGCATCATATGTGTTTGAAGAGTTCCAACCTAATTATGCTTCCCTGAGTAAAATAAGAAAGTATTTGGTATTTAAGGTTTTCAAAGCCATTTACAGAAAAGACTTCAGCCCTTTATCTTCTTTTAGATATAGGAAATAAGTCAAACACTCAAGCATGCACACACACACATATACAGAGAGAGAGAGAGAGAGAGAGAGAGAGAGAGAGAGAGAGAGAGAAACTGAAAAAAAGCTGTAATACTTTTAAGAAGAAATAAAATTAGCCAGGCATGGTGGTGCATGCTTTTAATCCCAGTACTCAGGAGGCAGAGGTAGGAAGATTGCTGTGCGCTCAAGGCCACCCTGAGACTACAGAGTGAAATCCAGGTCAGCCTGAACTAGAGCGAGACCCTACCTCAGAACACCAAAAAAAAAAAAAAAAAAAAAAAGAAAGAAAGAAAATTAAGATGATATCCTCCTTATTAACTTTTCTCGTTTACCCATATTCTAACAAGCTTGGTAAAACTTCTCAAGCAATAAAAAAGTAAAATTGCTCATCACTTGGGTTTTCTCTGTGTTCCCTCAGCTCTGGAACATGAGAACCATGCAGCAACCTGCCATCTCATAAGTGTCCTTTTTTCCTCTTTAGATTTATTTTCCATTTTTTCTTCTTTAGGAAAGAACAAGAAATAAAAATACCTCATAACTTCCTCACTCCCAGTGGGAGTTAATAACTGCTGAGGATAATAACCAGGCAGCATATTATAAGGTATAATAGTGTTTTCACAGTTTCTGGAATGAAAATTTAATCCTACATTTAAGAATTTAGCCATGGAGTTGCACTTGTGAAAACTAAATGAAAATAAAATCTTCAGCAAATGACAAAGGTTGCTAGAGAATATGTCACAAGTGATCATTACAAAAGTGAATGTGGGGGCTGGAGAGATGGCTCGGTGGTTAAGGCACTTGCCTTCAGTGCCGAAGGCCCTGGGTTCAATTCCCCAGGACCCACATATTGCAGACCCACAAGGTGGTGGCCCTGGCTTGCTCTCTCTTTCTCTGTCTCTCTCTCTCGCTATATCTCTGCTTGAAAATTAATAAATAAAATATTTTTTTAAAAAAGTGAATGTGGGCTGAGGAAATGTCTCTGTGAGTAAAGCTCTTGCCATTTAAGCCTGAGAACCTAAATTTGGATCCCCAGAGACCACACAAAGCCTGTTGCAATAGTGAGTACATCTGTCATCCCAGTGTGCAAGATAATTTTAAGAACTTTTCAGGCCAGCTAGCCAAGTGTTCACAGTGGCACACAAGAGACTCTGCCTCAAAGTGGAACATGTGGCTCTGAAGACGTCCTCTTCACACATAGAAAGAGAAATAAAAATGGAAAGTTAAAGCTTAACTAGAAAGTGCGTGAGAATACGAGTATGTGCTTTGCTTTTTTAAATTTTACATAGTTAGTATTCATTATCTTTAGGAATGCGATCATTTTAGAGATTAGAGATGTTTTCTTTCCATGATTGGTTTCAAAAAATTATCTATGATAAAAATATTAGGAAGCAGGGGGTCAAGCTCTGGCAGAGTGCTTACCTCATATGTTAAGTCTAATCAGAAAATGTATATCATGGCTACAGGATACTTGGAAAATCTACTCCTGGCTTTCAGACTTTGAGGAATTGTACACTGATTTTCTCTCTCTACCTTCTAATCCTCCTCTGCTAAACATCATGTTGGATAAGGGAGCAGGAATTGAACTGAATTGTTACATCATAGTTGAGCTCAAAGAGCAGAAGAGCTCCACCATGTGCTTTTGTAGATAATATGTTTCAGATTTACCTTCTAGAAATAAGTACTGTAAACTTCCAAGTGACAAACCCAGAGGGAACTAAGACTCCAAAGTGTGAGACAGAAAGAGATTCTGTTCCTCCCACCTCAAATGTGTCCAGACTCAGAAAACATTAGAATTCCAAACCCTCACATATAAATTTTTATTGTTATATTTTGCTTATTTATTTGACAGCAGAGACAGAAAGAGAGAGATATTGAAGAGAGACAGAGAGAGAGGAGAGAGAGAGAATGGGCACAACAGGTCCTCTGGCCATTGCAAACAAACAACAAATGCACTTGTGACTTTGTTCCTCTAGCTTTACATGGGTACTGGGAACTGAACTGGGATATTAGGCTTTGCAGGCAAGAGCCTTAACTGCTGGAATATCTCTTCAGCCCCCACATGGGAATTTTGCATAAGTCTTTATGACAGTCCCCATTCATTTCACCAAATTCACCTGAAACACTTTACATGGTTTGTAAAGGAAAAATCTGCAATCCATAGAAAGAAACACTTTTAGAATAACTTATTGCATTGGTTTTTTTCAAATTGTCTTTGTCCTTTGCTTTCTTCTAAAAAATCTAGGTAATCTCTTTGTGTAAGGAAGATTTATTCTCAAAAGTCCAAATATTCCTATGTATCAGCTGCCTTTAAATTCTACCAATATCCTTGGCAGATTGGAGCTGGATAATTAACATTTTAAAAGAGACATACTTTCAGCATTTTGAGGAATGAGAGAAAAAATTAGTAAAAATTACAAATGTGCCCTTTATTGATTCTTAAATACAAATCTAACATGGAAAGATTGATAATTAGTACTCATGGCATTCCTTAGAAAGCATGCATTTAGAGAGGAAAGGATGTCCCATTTTTTTGTTACTCAGAATTTTCTCTTGTACTGAAAAAGTTGTAAGGACAGGTATTAGAATTTTCCTTTCACCATTTTGCTAGTCATGAGCACATAATTAGCTTGGATTGGAAATTCCCATGCTACTGTACACAATTTACAATCTTGGATCAAAGCCAAGGTTGTTGGGTTGGAAGCATAGCTCACTTCATAAAGTACTAGCTTTGCATGTATGATAACCTTAGTTGATTCCTAGAGTCCATGTTAAAAGTAAACATGGACAATGCACTTATAATTTGAGTGCTGACAGGTGGAAACAGATCTCTGAGACTCACAGGTTAACCAGTCTAACTTACTTGGTAAGTTTAAAGCCAAAAGACATAGACAGCACTCATGAAAATGATATCCAAGGTTGTCCTCTAGGCTCCATACTTAAAAGTCCTAACATTTCTTCTAGAAATAAACAGAAGAAAGGGCATATGGTCAAACATGACTCTATTTGCCTACTGCTTTTGGTATAAGTAAAAAGTATAACCCAGGTATGGTGGAGCAGACCTTTAGTCCCAACACTCTGGAGGCAGAGGTAAGAGGATCACCATGAGTTCAAGGCCAACATGAGACTTCACAGTGAATTCTAGGTCAGCCTGAGCTAGAGTAAGACCCTACTTTAAAGATTTTTATATTATAAATATTAATAATATTTATTACATTATATTCTATATTATAATCTATATTATATTTTTTTCATTACTTACATGGGGGAAACTGTTCAAATTCTGAAGATATCGATCTTAAATTTAGTTTGTCTATTCAAATTTTATGTTTTATTTACGGTGACCTTCAAGTAGTTTTGTGGTATTCTGCTTATTTTACCATCCTCCTTTGCCTGAAGTTAGCAATCCCTACACTGAGGAAATATAATGGTGTAACATTTGCTTCAGAATGGAATTAAATCCTAAGAGTATTTGTAGTGACTACCAGTTATATCTCTTAATAGAGAGCTAGTTAATGTTTTTTGCTAAAGCAAAGCTCCTGGATATATATATATATATATATATATATATATATATATATAT
>PVHP010039586.1:0-16531 GCA_004024765.1 Zapus hudsonius | reverse complement strand
TTTTTTTTTTTTTTTTTTTTTTTTGTTTTTTGAGGTAGAGTCTCACTCTTATCCAGGCTGACCTGGAATTCACTATGTAGTCTCAGGGTGGCTTTGAACTCACGGTGATCCTCCTACCTCTCTCTGCCTGCTGAGTGCTGGGACTAAAGGTGTGCACCACCACGCCCGGCTGTCTTAATCTTTAAGAGTTATTTTTTTTTAAATAACAGTTGTTTTTGCTGAATAGGTATATTTGAGAACAACTGTTCTTTTTTTTTTTTTGGTTTTTCGAGGTAGGGTCTCGCTCTAGTCCAGGCTGACCTGGAATTCACTATGTCTTCTCTGGGTGGCCTTGAACTCATGGCGATCCTCCTACCTCTGCCTCCCAAGGGCTGGGATTAAAGGCGTGCGCCACCACGCCCGGCAACTGTTCTTTTAAAAGCTGAACACTGTCCCAGGCATGGCTCACGAAAGATGAGAGGGGCTGGCTGTCACTCATGGACACCAGCTCTGTGTCATCGCTGTGCCACCGGCACAGCATAGCCATTGTTTTGCTTTTCGTTTTGGGCTGAGGAAACTCTTGCCGGGCCTCCAGGGCAAGTGAGTGCCAGAGCAGAGAATTGCCTCGCCTCTGAAAGTCAGATGGGCTTCCCTCTCAGGCTGTAGATGCTTGTCCAGGACTAAGAGGGGCTGTTGAGGTGTTGGGAGCCCAGGTTGCATGCTGTGCAGGATCCTGGCTGCCGTGCCTGAGTGTGGGTGAGAGAGAAGACGGAGGGCACAGGTTTACATGGACGAGGGTCATCCTTGGAGCGTGAGAAGATGGAGGGCCCAGTCAGTTGGAAGAGAAAAGATGTTTTCATAAATGCAGACTTTAGGGTTGGTTCTGCAGTTACTTTCTCGTTGCTGGGACAAACATCCGACCAGAAGCAGCTTATGGGAGGAAAGGGTTTATTTAGGCTTATAGAATCCAGGGAAAGTTGCATCATGGTGAAAGAAGCTGGCTCATTTCCACAGATCCATAGCAACCACAAACAGGCAGAGCTCCAGCTGGCTCTTTACACACTGTAGAGCTGGACTAAGAGATCCGCCCCCAGTGACAGGACCTCTATTAGGTTGCTGGAGACTTTAATCACGAAGCCTAACCTTACTCAAAAATCCCTGAGGCTGTGGGGGAACATACACTCACACTCACACTACCACAGATGGGGAGGCGGCTCTGTGCTTGCCACACAAGTGTGAGTACCTGAGTTCAGGTCTCCAGAACCCATGCCTAGCCAGATGCTGTAGCATGAGGTCTATAATCCCATGTGCCTCTGGTTAGAAGGGGAGATGAGATAGGAGAATCCCCTGAAAGCTTGCAGTGAACTGGCCTGGAAAATGCAGAGGTGACTACTGAAACCTTGTCTCAAAAACAAGGTGAAAGGCAAGGACCAACACCTGAAGCTCTCCTCTAAATCACATGTGCACCTGCACGTACACTCCCCCACCAAAAACAGTGCAGACTAAAATCATTATGTTAGAGTAAGTAATTTACATGAGGTGGGGCCTGGGAATCAGGCTTCCTTTAGGCATCTCAGGAAGGTTGAGTTGGTTTGTGGAGACACTCCAGGGGACAGTTTGTGCTGAAGGACTAAGGTAATTTGGCTTGATGGTCAGAAACAAGAATGATAGTCAGCGGTGGGTGGAGAGCTCTTCCCAGAGAGGGTTCTGTGGTATTAGAAGGCCTGAGGTTGGTGTTCCATTGCGCTGGTAGAACCAGTTTCCAGACCAGTATACCAGAGCAGCACTGAGGTAGTTACTGACTGTCTGGTTGGTCAGCTTCCTGTCAGTGGGGTGTTCCTGCCCTGCATCACTGGCTCCGAGACATGCTTGTGTGGATTTTCCCCTTTATACTGAAAAATGCTTCTACTTCTCTTTGTCAGAGTGTTTCTTGGGATATTTATTTATTTATTTCTGGTAGGGTTTCTCTATATAGTCCAGGCTGGTCCCAACCTACCATGTAGCCCAAGCTGGCCTCAAAAATGGCAATTCTTCTGCTTCAACCTGACTGCTAGGATTCTAAGCATGCACCACCAGTCTGCCCAGTTTGGATTTTTGTTTTTGTTTTTTCAAGGTAGGGTCTCACTCTAGCCCAGGCTGAGCTGGAATTCGCTATGTAGTCTCAGGTGGCCTTGAACTCACAGTGATCCTCCTACCTCCTGAGTGCCTCCTGAGTGCTGAGATAAAAGGTATGTGACACCATGCCTGGCCCAATTTGGATTTTTTAAAAAATATTTTTATTTATTTGTAAGCAGAGAGAGATAGAAGAGAAACAGAGAGAATAGGTATACCAAGGCCTCCAGCTGCTGTAAATGAACTCCAGACACATGCACCACTTTGTTCATCTGACTTTACATGGGTGCTGGGGAATTGAACCCAGCTCATTAGGCTTTGCAGCTCCCCAGTTTGGATTTTTATGAGAATTAAATAGTCTGCAAATCTAATTTAGGGTTTTAGTAGGTGAAATTTAAATATGTTAAGTAAATATAATTAAGATATTGAGAAATGAAAGTACAGAGAAAAATATTTTTAAATGTTTTATTAAAAGTAGGCACCACAGGGCTGGAGAGATGGCTCCACAGTTAAGGCACTTGCCTGTGTAGCTTAACAACTTGGGTTCGATTCCCCAGTGCCCATGTAAATCCAGATTCATAAAGTGGCATATGCATCTGGAGTTCATTTGTAGTGGCTGGAGGCCCTAGTGCTCCTGTGGTCTTTCTCTCTCCTTGCAAATAAATAAATAAATTTTATTTATTTTTATTTATTTATTTTTTTTTTTGGTTTTTCGAGGTAGGGTCTTGCTCTAGTCCAGGCTGACCTGGAATTCACTATGTAGTCTCAGGGTGGCCTTGAACTCACAGCAATCCTCCTACCTCTGCCTCCCAAATGCTGGCATTAAAGGTGTGCGCCACCACACCTGGCTTTAAATAAAATATTTTTAAAAAAAGAAAAAGTAAAGTAGGCAGCACATAAAGAAAATCCATATACCTTAAGAACATCCTGGTGTACCCAGGGCTGACGTCACAGGGCAGGCAGGACCTCAGTATTTCTTCAGCTGCCCCCTGAGTCCTTGTCCAGTCTCTGCTGATACCACTCTTCAGGGAAAAACACAGTTGAGGACTGTTGTTGTTTTGCTCATTTTTAAGCATATTTATTTAATTATTTTTTTTTTCCTTAGGCTCTTGCTGTATAGGTCAGACTGGCCTTGAACCTAGGCTAGCCTAGAACTTGGGATCCTTCATTATAGGCATGCACCACTCACTAACCTGGATCAAGAGTTAGTTAGAAGACAGGGTCACATGTCCTCGACATGGTATAGTTGAGGATGTCTTTGGACTCCTTGCTCCTCCTGCTTCCTTGATGTGCTGTGAATACAGGCATGCCCACCACCCTCAGGCTTACACAGGGCTAGGGATTGAGCATAAGGCTTTGTGCAAACTAGGCAAGCAGTCGACCAACTGAGCACTTCCAAGCACTGAGCTTTATTTCAGTGAAACTCTGGGAAGTAGTTTTGTGTCTGGCCTCTCTCATGGCCCGCTGTGGGGTGACTCATCCGTACTGTCCCCTGTGACTGCAAATTCTCCGTGTGAGCGACAGTGTTGTTGCATTCTAAGGGACAACTAGGTCCGTAGTTTCCAGCTGTGGTGTTTATGAAGAATGCAGCTATCAACATTCCTACATGTTATGTTCTTATGAACATCTGGGAAAATCCCTCGGAGCGCATCGCTGGCTGATAGCGTGTGCACAGACGCAGCTCTGCTAGGCTCTAGAGTGGAAATCACATAGTTATGCCGATTCACTCTCTGAAACACAAGAAAGAAGACTCCTTCATAAGATGAGGTGTGACCTTAGGCTAATGAAGGATTTGTTAGTAAAATAAGAACAGGAGTCGTCAAGCTTTCTGTAGAGGGCTGGATCTCACTAGGTTAGCTTGGTGGGCCAACTGGACTCTTGTAGCCCCTCAGCTCTGCTGCTGTGATGTGGAATCAGCTGCAGCCAGTATGTCAAAGAACGAGCAGGGCTGTGTGCCAGTACAACTGAATTTCAATCTGATGTCACTGAATACCCTAAACTCTGTAGCGCAGCTGGCCTTGAATTTGTGGCAATCCTCCAGTCCTCCTGCCTGAGCCTCCTAAATGTTGGGATTATAGGCATAGACCAGTGTGCCTGGTTTAGTACTGTCTTTAACCATTCAGAAATGTAAGTCATTCTTGGCTTGTGGGTCATACAGAATGGCCTCATTCAGTCTGTGAGCTACTGTTTGCTGACCCCTGCACTTGAACCCATGCATCCAAGACTTCTGCTTGCTTAAGTCACCTTTAGGAACTGACTGATTTTAACAATGCTGTCGTTGCTAAAACTGCCTTTGAATTCTTTGGAATTTCTTTCAGAGACCTCAAAAAGGAAGATTAGTTTTATTATTTTTGAGCTACTCATCTTTGTTTTTTTTTTTTTTTTTTAAATCAAAATGTTTTTACCCAGTGTGATTCCTTTCTGTTTGACTGAAATTTCTTTGACGGCTTTTGGCTGTTTCCAGAAGTAAACTGTGGAGATATGTGGTCACTGACCGATGTTTACTAATGTGCCACAGGTTCTGAAGAAAATTCCAAAAGAGGAATTCCAAAGGTGCCTTGAGCAGTGACAGCCTCCTTGGAGTAACGCTGTGGCTTCCCATAGCCCTGACTGATCCCAGGGGCCAGCCTTCATTTGGATGTGTAAATGCTGGTATGTTGTATAAAGAAACCAACCTTACGTGGCATGGTGGTTCATACCTATAATCCCGAGGCTCAAAACGCTGAGGCAGAAGGATTTTCAGTTCGGTCTGTGCTACAGAGTGAGAACCTGTGTTCCAAAAATAAAAATAAAAACAAATTACATCAGTCTTACATATATATGTGTTTTCCTACAATTCTGGGTGATGTTTGTGCTCTATTCAGACATGCTATTTCTGTCCATGTACTTGTTAATAGGAACCCTGCCACACAGGCTACTGAAGTGATGTCTGTTAAACCAGAGTAGTTAACTTAGAGTTGTGCTAATCTTTCTCCTTTGCCCTGGAATCTCTAAGGGGTAAATGATTGTGGACCTATTCACTATAAGTACTTACTGGCTCCAGTCAAATAGTTAATTTGGGAACTTTCGCAGTTAAGTTAAATGAATTTGGGGACTGGTGTTTGTGTGACCTGACTGTTCAGCATCTGTGAGCACTGTGCCCAGGGTCTGTCACACTAGTTACTGACACTGGATGGTGAGAATTTTTTTTTCCCCTCTGAAGAACCCAATCATCCAACCGTGTTAAAAACTAAAAGTTACGGACTTACAGTAATATTTCACTTATGTTTTTCTCCTTTAGTCCACCAATCCATGACTTTGATGTATTTAAAGAAAGCAAAGAAAAAAATTTCTTTGAGTCACAGGAATCTATCATTGCTCTATGCACATACTTGCAAGAGTTGCTGAAACCAATGGAAGACCTAAATGAAAATCAGCTGAAAGAGGAGTTTTTTAAACTTCTGCAGGTAAAGATCAGATATCTGAATGTCTTCTTTAAATACAATCATAAATGCAGTTTATGCTATTATTTACAAATTATATATATAAGAATTTTAACTTAATTTTTTGCTTTCTCTTTATCCCCTCACCCTGCACTGTCCTCGATACTTAGCCTGACACCGAAGTGGACAGACAAGAAAACTAGCTTGCAGCGTGCAGCTCTTGACCCCTAGCATGCCTCTTCTCTCAGGAATAGGCTTTTTTGGTTTGGTTTTTCGAGGTAGGGTCTCCCTCTAGTCCAGGCTGACCTGGAATTCTCTATGTAGTCTCAGGGTGGCCTTGAACTCATGGCAATCCTCCTACCTCTGCCTCCCTAGTGCTGGGATTAAAGGCGTGCGCCACCACACCTGGCTGGGAATAGGCTCCTTTGAACATATATGTCCTGTGCTCCATAGGCACACTGCATTCTAAAGAAGAATGAGTATCTGGTTTCTGTCACCCTGTGTCTTAGTCAGCCACACGCCACTGGGATGAATCTCCAAACCACGCACGATTTGGGGAGGAAAATTTATTGAACAGATCCAGGGGAAGAAGTTAAGGGAAAGCTGGCCCCCTTTCACAGAAGCAAGCAGAGACACAGACAGAAGCCCAGCACCAGCACCACAAGCAAACACACTGTAACACACTAATTCACAAAATGCAGAACTCCAGGTCAGGGTTCCGGCTCTTCTTTTGCATATCTATCCTTAGTATTTTACATCCAAATTAGAAAGGGTCAGTCCCCAGGAGGCTAGGCCAAAGTGGTACTTCCTCTAGCCAGAAGCCTGGAGACAATTAATAATTTTAATAAATCCTTAATTCTTTGGGGGGACATTATTCAAACTACCACACCCTGCTGTTTCGCTCAAGGCCAAAGTTGTCTTCTCATTGCATTCCATGTGCAAAGGGTGGATGGCCCCGGAGAAGCCACTGGGTTTAGCCTGCACAGAATCTTGACCTGTTGCCAGAAATCATGGCTGTGACTGTCTACAAACATAGTTTTGAACTTTCCTTGTTGGTATTATTTTCTAGACAGTGGATGGTAGAAAAAAAAAATAGCAAGTTTTACTGTTGTAATGTGCAATTTTTTTTTTTTTGTTGTTGTTGAATTTGGCTTTTTGAGAAAGCGCCCTACTCAGTAGTCCAGGTTCACTTGGACATCTCAGTCCTCCACCTTAGCCTTGGGAGTGCTATAGGGACAGGTGTGAGCTGCTCCTCCTGGCTTGGCGTTTGTAATCTTGAGAAAATCTAGACAGACAGTCAGGTAATTGCAGCAGTAAGTGTATGATTATGAGCGGGAAGATGGTAAGAGGGGCAAGTGCAGGGCCAGCAGAGAGGACCCACCTTCAGCCTGTGACATTGTTACATATGCTGTAGAATGAAGGCCACTATGTACATATGGCTTTATGTAGGTACCAGGGAATTGAACCCAGGCTTTAACCTCTGAGCCAGCTCTGCAGCTCTATTATGAATATTTTTAATAACTTCCTATATAATAGCTTTGTTGGTTAGGTAGAGGAATAATTACTGTTTTTGTATTTCTTTATAGATCTCGTTATGGGGGAATAAGTGTGACCTGTCTCTGTCAGGGGGAGAAAATAGCTCCCAGAAGACTGATGTCCTAAGCACTTTGGAAGACCTAAAGCCGTTCATTTTAGTGAATGATTCAGAACACCTCTGGTCATTGCTTAGCAAATACAGGAAAACAGGAGAAAAAGAGTCCACAGTTAGAGTGGATATTGTTCTAGATAATTCTGGCTTTGAACTTGTTACAGATTTAGTATTGGCTGACTTCTTGCTAACCTCTAATTTGGCCACCGAAATTCATTTTCATGGAAAAACTATTCCCTGGTTTGTTTCAGATACTACTATACATGACTTTAACTGGATAATTGAACAGATAAAACAGAGTAATCACAAGTGGATGTCCAAGTGTGGGGCTGATTGGGAAAACCACATTAAGACAGGTAGATGGATTTATCAAGACCATATATTTTGGACCCTGCCTCACCCATTCTGTGCCATGGCCCAGGTTGCCCCTGACCTGTATGCTGAACTACAAAAGGCATGCTTAGTTTTATTCAAGGGTGATTTGAATTATAGGAAGTTGACAGGTGACAGAAAATGGGAGTTTACAACTCCATTTCAGCAGGCTCTGCAGGGCTTCCACCCCGCACCCCTGTGCAGCATCCGAACATTGAAGGCGGAACTTCAGGTCGGCCTGCAGCCCGGGCAAGCCGAGGAGCTCACAGGGCTGGAGCCCAGCTGGCTGACCACAGGCAAGTTTGGCATCTTTCAGTTTGATGGTCCACTCTGACTCCCAAGACATGAGGGCCCCTTCCACCCCAGCCATGAACAGTTCCCTGGCTGCACCCTCAGCTCTCATGCGCTTGCCTACACTGGGTGCTTCCTTGGACAAGCTGCTGCAGTAGAATGTTTTGAGAGTAGAAGGTTTTAAGCCAGTTATCTTTCCGTTGGAATTTAGTCACTATCTCAAGTTAAATGCCCAATTTTACGTGGTTTGAATGACCTTATTTTTAATTGGATAGAATGCGGAATATGAATTCTTTGTAAGTTAGTTAACCTTGTTTTTTCCTAAACAGTAGACTGCATGGCATTTATTATCCCACGAAGCATAGAGTTTTATTTAACTTAAATTTGGGCTCTCGAAATAATGGCTCAGTGAAAACATACACTTTAATGACTCTTTGTAAAGAGGCATTTCTTGCAACTGTGATGCTTGAACACATAAAAAATAAAACTTACCTCATAAGTGAATTATAACTTCTTTCACTATATTTCATTTTGGTTTTATTTGCACACATTTGTATTTTGATTGACATGTGAAATGAATGTTAGGAAGCAACAAAACTGAAGAGTGATGAAATGTGATATCTTACATTCTAGCTATGATGTCAAATGAATTCTTACTGCACAAGTATTTTAAGTGAGCAGAGTTTTAGTTTGCAGTTTTAGAAAAACGTTTTAGATAGAAAAGATTACTATGCATTGAATTTAGATACTGCCAACCATGAGTTCATTTTATACCTTCTATTGGTCATTATCACAGCACTAAATATTCGTGTCTGTTTTGAAACTGAAATTGGAAACAAACTTGGAAATGTTTTCTTCTTGCACTGGAATAATAAACGAATTTTTACTGGTAAATCTCACTGTTTTTATATTCTTTGGGGGACAAATCGAGAGGAGTTGATTAAAAAGGAGATCTGTTTAATGAACTCACAGAGTGTATTTTAGATGTTGCCCAAAGTAGCCCTGAAAGTGTGACGTCAGTGAAGGTCTGACCAGTGCTCCTGCTAAGTGTGTTTGTTGTGAAATCTATATTGCCACATTTTGAATCTGTTTCCTATTTGACATGTGTTAGTACATCAAACACTAAATAGCTAAAAATGCTCAGTATATTAATAATCATGTATAGACCTTGACATAATTGGTATTTGTAATGGCTTCAGAGACACAGTGTGAGTTTTTATACCACATTTTCCAAAGCACTGAGTGCCCTCACTTTTCCCAGGCAGTTTATGAAAAACAGCATTATAGTATTTGAGAAAAGTTTAACCCTCAAGTCCCTGCAAGGAGAGCAAAGGAACAAACTAGAGCAAAATACTTTTTACTGTGACAAAACACCAGCCATAAGCAATGCAATCAAGATTAGTCAAACTCACTAGGTAGCCAAGGATGACCTTGAATTTCTGACCCTCCTGCATAGGTGCTGGGATTATAGGTGTGGGCCACCACACCTGCCCCAAGTTTCCACTCTTTAAAAAAACAACATGTTTTTTTAATTTTTATTTTATTTATTCATTTTCAAGCTGAAAAATAGAGAGAGAGAGAGAGAGAGAGAGAGAGAGAGAGAGAGAGAGAGAGAGAGAGAGAACCAGGACCACCACCTTGTGGGTATGGGTCTGGCTTATGTGGGTACTGGGGAATTGAACCCGGACCTTAGGCACTGGAGGCAAGTGCCTTAACCGCTGAGCCATCTCTCCAGCCCAAGTTTCCACTCTTAAAAAAAATTATTATATGTTTGCAAGGAGAGAGAGAATATGGATGTGCCAGGATCTCTTGCCACTGCAATGTGAATTCCAGATGCATGTGCCACTTTGTACATCTGGCTTTACCTGGGTACTGGGGAGTTGAACCCAGACTGTCAGGCTTTGTAGGCAAGCACCTGTAACCGCTGAGCCATCTCTCCAGCTTTTCAGTATTAGGAATAATGCTGCCTTGAACAGTCATGAACAGGCATTGGTGTTTCCATGAGTTAGTTTCATGGGTATTTACCTAGGCTTGAAAGTGCTGCCTCACCTGGTAACTGTTCATCTTCTGACCAACTGACAAACTCCCAAAGTGCTCTCGCTGTTGTTTCCTCCAGAAAGCTCAAGGGTATCGATTTCCTCAGAGCTTGTCAACAAGACAGCACTCGGTACTGTTGATGTTTGAATATAGCCATGGTGCTAGGCGGGCCGCCATGGCAGTGTTTTCCTAATGAACCATGTGCTGAGTGCAGTTTTATAAGCTTATTGGCCACTTCTATAGCTTATTTGGAGGAATGTCTTAAATTCTCTTGCCCATTTAAAAATGAGATATTTTTAAAGTGGATGTGGTGGCTCACATCTTTAATCCCAGCACTTGGGAGGTAGAGGTAGATGGATCTCTGTGAGTTTTGAGGCCAGCCTGGGACTACAGAGTGAGTTCCAGGTCAGCCTGAGCTAGAGTGAGACCCTGCCTCAAAAGAGCAACAACAAAAATTAGATTAAAGATGTGTGTCACCATGCTTGGCAAAATTAGATGCTTTTAATTGCAAGATTCAAGACATAACTTCTGGATGCAAGTCTCCCTTAGGTAACTGATTTGTAAATGCAAATACTTTCTATTTTCTGGGTTACCCTCATACTTTCTTTTTTGCTTTAGGTTTTTTTTTTTTTTTTTTTTTTTTTTTTGTTTTTTTTTTTTTTTTTTTTTTTTTTTTTAGCCTAGGTATTATTGTCTAGCTCAGGCTGGTGTGGAAGTGGCTGTGGCCCAGTCTCTTGTCTCAGACTCATTATTCTCCTGCTTCAACCTCCTGGGCACTGGTCATTTTAATATCTCTCTCTGTGTGGGGGGGGTTGCATGTGGAGGTCAGGGGACAATTTAGAGTGCCAGTCCTCACCTTCCTGTTTGACAGGGTATCTTGGCTGGCTGGCCTGTGAAATTCCAGGCAGGCATTCTCTTGTCTCTTCTTCAGGAGCCCCAGGGTTACAGGTTATTTCTTTTATTTTATTTTATTTTTGTTTTTCGAGGTAGTGTCTCGCTCTAGTCCAGGTTGACCTGGAATTCACTATGTAGTCTCAGGGTGGCCTTGAACTCACAGCAATCCTCCTACCTCTGCCTCCCGAGTGCTGGGATTAAAGGCGTGCGCCACCACACCTGGCCTACAGATTATTTCTATGAGTTCATTTGTCATGGTTTTACATGGCATCTGGGGACCCAAACTCAATACTCAGGTTTTATGGAGCAAGCACTTTACCTGCTGAGCCATCTCCCAAACCTTTTATCATTATTATTATTTTAATTTGGTTTTTCAAGGTCGGGTCTCACTCTATCCCAGGCTAACCTGGAATTCACTATGTACCTCTGCTTCTGGAGTGCTGGGATTAAAGGCACACACAACTATGCCTGGCAAAATTGTGATTTTTTTTCCTTTTGAAGTAGGATCTTACTCTAGCCCAGGCTGATCTTCTTCTTCTTCAGCTTTCTGAGTGCTAGAATTACAGGAGAATCATCCCGTCTGACTCAGGTGTGATATACGAATATACATACATACATATATATATATATACACACATATATATGTAGTTGCATTATACTCTGGGTATATTCAGATCTGGTAAATCTTTCGCCGTTTTTGTTTTTCAAGGAAGAGTTTTGCTCCAGCCCAGGCTGACCTAGAATTCACTCTGTAGCTTAGGCTGGTTTTGAACTCACAGTGATCCTCCTACCTCAGTCTCCTGAGTGCTTAGGATTAAGGGGGTGAGCTACAGAACCCATATATCCATATATCATCTTTTAAAAGAGTCTCATGCTCTATTAACTGAGCTCTCGATATAGTCCTTATTTTACTTATTTTTTGTGGTTTTTCCAGGCTGACCTGGAATTCACTGTGTAGTCTTGGGCTGGCCACGAGCTCATGGCAATCCTCCTACCTGAGGGCTGGGATCAAAGGCATGCGCCACCATACCTGGCTGCCTTATCTTACTTTATAAAATAGGTACCTGTATTTAATCATATGGTTAAATCATATTTTGCTATACAGAGTATTTAAAATTCACCATTTTTTCATTACATAATTTGTTCATTTTTTTAGCTCTTGGAAAAAACTTGAAATGAACATTATCAGATAACTTCTTTTTTCAACAAAATTCATAAGTCTGCAGGGACCGCTGATGCTTGGAACTCACCTAACTATTCTATCTTTCCTGAAGAATGTCCGCATTACATTTCTAGCCCCAAGTTCTCATTAGTGGGGAGCTTTTCTCTTTCTGCCCACCCCTTACCTCATGGTGTTGTCTTGCTTGAATTCAATACAAAATTTAGGCACAAGGGGGAGATCCGCTAGCACACTAGAGCCACTGGATAGTTCTCTACTGTTTTGCAGAGGTTTCAGTAATAGAAACCGATGAAGCATAATTTTCCTTGTGGACTGCACAGATTCTTGTCGTTTCAGACTGAACATTGTTACACAGGAAGCAGGCATCGGCCCTGGTAATTGCAATTAGGTTCAGGACAATAAAGTCGTATATGTTCTCATCCATTTGTTGGCTTAATTTTTGCATAGATTTCCTTTTTTGGGGTGCTTTTGCAGTATGTACTATCTGTGCATGTGTATTGGTGAATGTGTGTGTGTGCATGTGCACATGTGTGCACATGTGTATGCACGTGTGTGTGAATTTGCACATGAGGTCAGAGGAGGACATAGTGTTCCTCCTCTATCACCCATAACTTATTTCCCTGAGACAGTTTCTCACTGAACCAGGGGCTCCCCATTTTTCTGCTAGACTGCCTGACCAGGGAGCCCAGTGATCTCTTGCTTCCATTCCTCTCAGGTCACAGACATGGGGTTACAAGAACATTCTTCATGGGTGCTGGGGATTAAACTCAGGTCCTTTTATCCACTCATCCATCTCCTCAGCCTTTGGGCACAGATGTCATGCAACAAAACGTTACAGTGATAGATTGATGGTGGAATTTTGTCATTAGGTGAATTGGAAAATACAATAAAATTTCAGGAAAAGCAAAATAGGATATTGTTGACAGTGCAGAAAGCCTCACTTAGAAAATGACTTTATAAGGAAGCAAAAATAATTGCTTTACATTCTTTTAACTTTTGCTTGGATGATGCATATAAAAATTCAAAGCAAGAAAAAAAAATACTATAAATTTCCCTTAATTTGTAAATCCTAACGCAACAAATTGAGTAGATTTAAAGGAACTAGTCAGTAAAGCACTTGCCTGGATCCCCAAGGCTTGCTGGTCAGCCAGTCTAGACGAAATGATGATCTCCAGGCCTAAGAGAGAACTTATTTCAAATCTCTGGGCCAATGAGAGAATCTGTCTCAAAGGAGGTAGATGGTCATCTTGAGGATGATACCTGTGGTTGTCCTCTGGCCTCTGCAAGAATACACATGCACCTGCAGAGACAGATGCACTTTAAAAATACGGACCTTGGGCTGAAGAGATGGCTTAGCGGTTAAGGCGCTTGCCTGCAACACAGAAGGACGTGAGTTCGATTCCCCAGTGCCCAGATACACAAGAGGGCGCATGTGTCTGGAGTTCATTTGCAGTGGCTGGAGGCCCTAGTGTGCCCATTCTCTCTCTCTCTCTCTCTCTCTCTCTCTCTCTCTCTCTCTCTCTCTCTCTCTCTCTCTCTCACACACACACACACACACACACACACATAAATAAATATTTTTAAAAAGATATTATATATATGATTAATATAAAATAATAAACTTTAAAAACAGAAGAGAAATGAAAAACCACCAAGTATTATCTAGATAATTCTAGTTTTTTAATGTGTGTATGAAATGTGTGTGTAAGGAGGACAGAGGACAACCTCTGGTGTTGTTCCTCAGGAATTCTACCCACCTTTTTCAGATGTAGTTTCACAATGGTCTGGAGATCACAATGTAGGTTATAGAGATTTGAACTTGGGCAGTTTTAGGTTCCCTCAGGCTCTCATATTTGTGCAGGAATTACTCAACTGCACCAATACATCTTAGAGTTAAGGTTGTGTTAGCTGTTACAACAGCCAAAACATGTGCACCTACACCCACATAGTATGTCCCCCCACATGAACACACATATACATTCAAAAAAGACCTAGCATAACAAGCATTACATAACAAGAAGAGAGAGCTGGGGAGTTGGGGATAACAACTCATTGTTTGCCCACTAAATATTGTAACTCATTATGGACAATTAAAAAAAAAAAAAGAAGAGAGAGCACCCCGAGTCATATAGGATGCTTTTCTGGGCCAAACATGAAAGCCATAGACTTCACCTCTGCCTACCTACCAAAGGTCAGATTTCAAGGTCACTCCTAACCAATGTTTGTGAACAGCAAACCAGTCCCTCTGCCATAACTAGGGTTGTGGCATCAAAACTGGAAAACACACACTTGGGCCCTGGGTTAATGTTTCTGCCTCGAGGCAAGTCAGTTTGATTTATGTGTTTCTGTGACTGTGAGCGAATACTATAGTAAGAACTGGTTCAGAGAGCTTTGTGCCACAAAATAGCTGTCCTGAGGCGCCATGATAGGGCTGAGGATAACTTCTCTCTCAGGGTTGGGTAATGCCCGCTTCCCCAGGGAAGTCTTTTCTAAGCTGTCATCACATGCTTTCATAACTCCAGCTATTATTACCGACAACATAAAGATCAGAATGACTACAGAATGGATAAGAAGATCCCAAGTTCTTTTCTCAGTCTTAGTGATTTTCACCCACAAAGCTAAATTGTCACACAGACATTACGGTGGGAGCTGAATCTGTGAAAAGGGGTCAATTTTCCAGATTCTAACAATACCTTGCACAGTTTGAGAAATACCAGGTTGGCGGGTTTGTCTCTTGACCAGGACATTCCAATGGACTTGCGAAATTTTTGACCATCCTGATTTTCACTGAATTTGCCTCAATTCATTTTATCTCTCTTAAGGAATGCTGACTAATGGTCACCACCCACTTCTCCAGGCTGCCCACAGTCTGCTTTTCCCAGGTTAGACATTGCTTGGGTCCAGCTGAGAGCACTTTTTCTGATTTATAAATGTCTTCTGCACCCAAATAAAACTGTTTTGCTTTTTTAAAAAAAAAGCTCATTTGCTATTTCTTACTTTCTATTACTTGGCAATTTTTGCAATCAGTGTTTTGTGCTTTTCTTCTCTAAATCTCCTTAATCTGAATCCTTGAAGGTAGAATTAAATAGTTTCTACTCTATGTAACTCATTGGTGACTTCACAGTGATTATTGATAACCCCATTGATGATGGTCTTCAGTGGAATGGAGTTGGGGAAGAGGGAACATAAAAGTACAACCTGATGGGAATATGACCAATTTCCAATATTAAAGTTCTCAATTTAAAAATAGGGAAATACTCAACAAAGATTGCAATCCATGCAAATATTTTATTGTTGTTCTTCATTTATTTTTCTTTATTTTAAAAATATTTCATTTATTTATTTGAGAGAGAGAGTGTGTGTGTGTGTGTGAGAAAGAGGCAGATAAAGAGAGAGAATGGGTGCCCTAGGGCCTCCAGCCACTGCAAACGAACTCCAGATGCATGCGTCACTTTGTGCATCTGGCCTTACATGGGTCCTGGGGACAAACTCGGGTCCTTCTGCTTTGCAGGCTAAGGCCTTAACTGCTAACCCATCTCTCCAGCCCCCATACGAATATTTTAAGATAATATTGTAGAAAATTTCTACCAATAATTTTAAATTTTATATGAAATGGATAAATTCCTATTAAAACAAGAACATCTTGAGATTTTTCTGTCATTCATTCATTCGTTCATCCATTCATTCTGTGTGTATGCTCATGGGTGAGTGCAGCATACATGTACTATGTCACACGTGTGGAGGTCAGAGGACAACTTTTGGGTGAGTCCTCGAATTCCGCCCGTTGGAGACAGAGTCTTGCTCTTTTTCATTTTGTTCTTGACCTTCCTGGAATTCTCCTGTCTCCACCTCCATTTTCACCTTAGGTGCACCGAGCCTTCAGAAGTCGTACGTAGCTTCTGGCTGTGTGTACGGGCTCTGGGCATCTGAACTCTGCTACTTCTGGCACCTGGATGTCGCACAGTAAATCCTTCATCCACTGAGCCATCTCACCAGCCCAATTCACCAGCTTTCTGAACTGTGAGCAATATTTATTTCAGATGAAACCAAAGCAGTCTGTGCTCTTTTTATATAACATTTTTATTGGTATATAATTATATATTAACATCACAATATGCTCAGTATCATAAGTTATTGGAGAAAACCCCTTACAACCAGGATGACATATACCCTTTTATGCATTGGATATTCTCCCCACCATGGCTCTTATGTTCTTTCTGCTACCTCTTCTGCAGATTTCTCTGAGTCATGGTGGGTGGGTTTAAAGTTTGCATAATTGTTAGGTTCTTAAGAGTCTCTGGATTTGTGTTTTGGACTATTTTGAGCTGTGATCTTAAATCAGTGTTTTGAGAGAGAGAAAAAAAAACCCAATGTCTTGTATCTAGTGGTACAATTTTTAGGACTATGTCAAGAAACCCTGGGAAGGTTGAGGGGTTCATTTATTTAAAGAATTATCAGCTGACTGCAGAACCTCCTATATTCTTGTTTCCTTCTATTTCTCTTTAATAAGAGGAGTTTTCATAGACCAAGTGAATTTATGACTGGTAATGTAAGTTTATAAAAAGGAGATTTTAATTGAGATCAACTTTATGAATC
>PVHP010039585.1:0-16306 GCA_004024765.1 Zapus hudsonius | reverse complement strand
AGGTGTCCATACTGCAGTGTGAACACTCAGGCCTGTCTCTATCCATTGGGGTCTATAGTGTAGACACACAAGCTCTTGGTACCCACCTGTCTCTACCCATGGGGGTCTGCAATGTGGACAGACAGGCTCCTGATACCCACCTGTCTCTATCCATGGGGGTCTGAAGTGTGGATACACAGGCTCCTGGTATCTACCTGTCTCTACCCATGGGGCAAGGGGGTCTGCAGTGTAGACACACAGGCTACCAGTACCCACCTGTCTCTACCCATGGAGACAGTGTGGACCACAGGCTCTTGGTTCATGCCTGTCTCTACCCATGCGGGTCTCCAGATTACAGAGCAGCTCTTGCCAGGGGAACAGCTGGAAAGTGCTGAGGACATTGCACAAGTCCTGTGTCCAAGGAAATACCACCAGAAGGAAGAAGCAAGGGCAGGCCTGGAGCTAAGATGAGGGAGGGGACTCAGCAGGTTAAGTCAGGCATGAAAATGAGCTGTCCACTCTGAGGGGAAGAAGGAAAGGTCCACGGAGGAGCTGAACAGTGGGAGAGGCTAGAATGCCCCTTCAGAGAACCCTCACCACACTGGCAGGGGCAACGCTGCCTCAGACCTTGAAGTGAATCCAGGGTTCTGTGTGAGTTCTGCACCATGACCTCTGCTTCCTGGTCCTTTGTGCTTTCCTCGTTATCACAGTGACACTGGATGGTAGGTAGTTCTCCAGCTATCAGGCACTCAATGGACACTAAGGTAACCCACTATTGATTGGACTTTCTATGTGGTAAAAAAAAAATAGGGGGGGGTACCTATTCACATGGTCAGTGCCCTCACACAGTGTGGAGGAGAAATGCAGAGAAAAGCCCTGGCCACATGTGTAGCAGTGTCAACCCCAACACACACACATAAGGCGCACTCCTAAATTATTCTAGGGGGGTGACAGCAACCTCTGCACGTGCACGTGCCACCTCACCTTTATCATCTCTTTGTCTTTGAGCCGCAATCAATAAAGAAATGGAGGTTTCATTTCACGACAGTCCCCCTGTGGTCTCTGTTGGTTTGACAGCCAGTGATGAGTCATATAAGAAGAATGGTATAGAAAGAGCACGTCCCACTCAACCCCGTTTTACCCACAGCCATCTGCTTGCGCAGGACACCTTGAGAAACAGCAGAGGACAGCACTGGATACCCACATCCTGGATCCAGGCAGAAAAGGAGATTCTGAATCATAGGACATGAGCTAACTTCCACACTGCTGACACAGTGGTAAAGCTGGGCGATTACAAAGACAGAAAGGGAGAGGGCCATCAGGCAGGCCATGTCCACCAGCAGGGGAACTGATGAAGCATGCAGCGGTGGGACCACTCATGTAGAGTCATATCCCAGCCAGGATTTATTACAACATGCTTGCCCCGAAAACGGAGAAAAAGCAAACGGTATTTTCTTCCATATTAACATCACATCTCCTAAAAGAAACTCAATGAAGGTAATGGATGGACAGTGAATTCCTCTACCATGGCATGGGACAGTTTGGATTTCAAAGGTGAAGGTCACAGGTAAAAAGCTTGTTCCCAGGGTGGTGCTATCAGGAGATAGGAGAGCCTTTAAGAAGTGGAGCCTGGTCACAGGGGGTGTGGCCTTTGAAGGGACTGTGGGACCCTAGCACTTCCTCTACTACTTTCTCTTCTGGGTCTGGCAACCTCCTGCTCCTGAAGTGCCATCCTGCTCAACACAGGACCACAGCCAACCCACCACAACCTAGAACCTCGGAACCTCTGAGTGAACACAAACATCTTGTCCATCTAGATAGATTGTCTCAGGTGTTTTGTTATAGTGATGGAAAGCTGACTGACTCTCAGTGGTGACCACACAAATCCCAGTGTTCTCTGGAACTTTCCTTTTCAAAAACTGATTTTTATTTGGTTATTGTGTGTGTGGAGGGGGGGTGCACATGCATGTCAAGGGCAGAGACAACCTCAGGTATGCCATCTACCTTTGTATAAGGCAAGGTCTCTCATTGGTCTGAGGCTCACTAATTAGGTTAGAATTATGTTATGGTTTGTTCCAGATGTGCCCCACAAACAAATGTATTCAGAAGGCTTGATCCCCAGCTGATGGCAGTTTGAGTATTAGAACTTCATGGGACTTGTGTTGTTGGGGGTGGGCTTATGGGGGCAAACTCTCCTGCTGCTGTTGTCCACCTGATGTTGGCTAGGAGATGATGTCCACCCACTGCACATGCCATGGTTTCCCTGCCATCATGGAGCTTCCCTCGAGTTTCTAAGCCAAAATAAACCCTTTCCTCCACAAGCTACTTGGGTCAAGTTCTTTGTCACAGCAACAAGAGAAAGCTGATTGCAACAGTTTTGGTACAAGAAAGCATGATCGATTGTAGCTACTAGAACCCAGATTCTGTGGTTTTGGCCTTTTAGAACTGATTTGCAGGAGGAAGGTGGACAGATTTGAAACCTTGGCCTAAGAGATGCCTTGCAGTGCTGTAAGTACAGCTTCATGGACCATTCTGGTCAGAGTTGAAGGGCCTGAAACAGTGAGAACTATGGACTGTGAGGTTTGGCCTTATGAGGGTGAGAAAGAACTTTGTCAGGATTGTGCCAGAAGCAGTTTGTAGGACAGGCTTGCTGCATTCTGCCTGCCTGTGTCCTGAGAACTTGTGCAGGGTTGTATTGTGGGGAAATGGACTAGTGTGAGCAGATGGAGATGGCACAGAAAAAAAAAATCTTAGGGCTGACATTGCTTCTCGTTCAGATGCAATTGTTTGAGAGATGAAAATCACTGGGATTGGGCCAAGTGATCTGCATTGGGACAGCAGGAAGAATGTGGACTCTTTGACATAAGGGGCTTGAATGGTGAAGGAAGTTTCCTGCTCTTCAATGTTGGCTCTATTTACCCCTGGATTAACAAACTGGTGGCCCACCTACTACTATGGAGTATAACAAATGCAGGAAGAGAGGGTCATTGGATTTGTAACACAGTGTGAAGCAGGTGTGTTGGGTTGCCTGCATGGAGACCCAATGGAACCATGAGGATGAACTGTGGGTTGCAGTGGAGACCCAGTGAAATGCCAGGATTATGGAATGGCTGCCAAAGAAAGCTCCCAGCACTTCATGAAGTTTTCCCGGACTGTGAGTAGCCGAGCTGGAGGGGTGGAAAAGGAACTCCAAGAGACTTGTTACTGGTAAGAATTATCAGACTTGGAGATAGAATTTGATGTTGTCCTGCTTGTTTTAAATCTTGTATTGGTTCAATCTGTCTTTGCAATGCCCACTGCTATCTTTTTTGCAGTGTGAATGTTCTGTGCCATTATGGGTTTGCTTTTTGGTATCATGGCTCAGTTGAAAGAAAAATTGTGGGAACTTATAGATTGAGCTGAAAGCATTGTATTTTACATCATGTATAATTACTAGTTTGTGGAGGCCAAGGGCAGATTGTTATGGTTCGTTCCAGATGTCCCACACAAATAAATAAATGTGTTCTGAATGCTCGATCCCCAGCTGATAGCAGTTTGGGTATCAAAACCTTGTTGGAGGTGTGTTGATGGGGGTGGGCTTATGGGTGTTATAGCCAGCGTCCCCTTGCCAGTGTTTGGCACACTCTCCAGTTGCTGTTGTCCACCTGGTGTTGGCCAGGAGGTGATGTTCACCCTCTGCTCATGCCATCATTTTGCCTCCCATCATCGCGCTTCTCCTCAAGTCCATAAGCTAAAATAAATCCATTCCTCCAGAAGCAGCTTTGTTTGGGTTCTTTGTGCTCAGCAACGAGAGAAAGCTGACTATAACAAATTATGAGCCCCAAGGATCACTCTGTCCCTACCTCCAGAGAGCCAGATTACTAGTGAACCACACCATGACTGGGACTCAAACTCAGGGTTTTATGTGTGCAAAGCATATAGGTCACTGACTAAGCTCTCTCTCCAGCCTGCTTGTGTCATGTTTAATCAAATCAGAAAATGACCTCCTCAATCATTTATATAGATCCAACAGAATTCATGCTTTAAAAAGAAGGGGTGTACAGTCACTAACAATGAATCACTGTGTCTATCAGGTTCAAAGAAAGAAGAAAGTCTGCTTTGTTTTAACAGGATACACCTTTTATGTCTTCTCTCTCCTCTCTCTCTCTCTCTCTCTCTCTCTCTCTCTCTCTCTCTCTCTCTCTCTCTCTCTCTCAACACACCCTCTGCCTTTTTCCCCTATCCTAATTCATTGTGCCTTATTGTATATATAGGATTTCCCAAGGGAAAAAATAATTCTACTTGAATTATAAAAGTGTCACATTCAAGTTCATGGAGAATAATATAGCTCAGCTCCTCATCAAAATGATACTGCCTGGCACCAGATTCTAAATAAAGCCAGTGTAATGTACATATTTAAAATCTGACTAGGGAGAAGTCTTGGAAAAAGCAATGAGGTGAAGAACAGGAAACTGGGGTCTGATGCTCCCACCCAGGGCCCCTGTGTTCCTGAGAAAATACCTAAATGCCCTCAGGAAGTGATTGCCCACGTCCCAGTTTCCTGACTCTCTGGTGTTAACTCCTTGGTTACTCTGGCGATCCAACTTTGGAAGAAGGGCACATTTCATCAATGCAGACACAAAAATAACTTATTCTATCATTAAATACTGCAGACTAATGCTAATATGCTTTATAAATATTCAATTTAACCAAGCAAATGATTTTTAACCAAGAAAAACATTTTTTAAGTTCACATATAAAACATTTCTTTTGCACACTTCCTAATGCTAAACCACTAACGGACATGTTTCTCAGTAAACTTATTCCTGGGCCTTTTAAGAGTCAGATCCCTTCCAGGCCTAGTCTCGGGCTACTTGGCATGCTGGGTGAGCACCAGTCCTAAATGGATGCTTTAACGACCCTTTCCATCAGCCCCACAGACAGGCCAGAAGGACAGCTTCTGAACCATTTCACAAAGCCCTGGGTTTGCACAGGCTTCAGCAGCTTTGCAATCCCTGCTGGGGGCTGCTCACATCCTCCTCTCCCTCCATTAGGAGGCCACCAGTTCTGTTTCGAGCTCAGCCATGTCTTTCTCAGGGTTAGCTCACTGCTTGTCTTTACAGGAATTGGTATATCCTTAGAGAGACAGTCACTGTGTCCTCTAGAATTGCAAACCAGAAGCAGCAAGGTAGGATTCTGCCCACTGGCTGCCATTTCTCCCTCTAATGGAGAGACAATCACCGGACCAAAAAGGGGGGTAAGATGTTTCTTTCCTGTGTATGTATGTGTAGGAGTGTAAAGTTTGTGTGTGGGGGGGGGTGCACATGCATATGCCTCATGCACACATGGGAGATCAGAAGAGACTGTCCGTTTCCTTCTCTTATCGTTCATTCGCTCATTCGTTTATTCTCTTGAGACAGGATCTCTTCCCTCAATCCAGACTTGTCATTGATCAGTGAGCCTCAGAGATTCTCTGGTCTCTGCCCCTCCTTCCCCCAAATCCCACCTCCACCCGACTCCCTCCAGCCCCACAAACTGAGGTTACAGATGTGCAGGACCATAGTATAACCAGAAATGCCTGGACCCAAACTTATCTTTTTATTGGATTTTACAGTCAAACTCAGTAGTCTCCAGCCTGAGAAGTCCTTACACTTTAAGAGGCAAGGTTTCTAACACCTGAGCCATCTCCTAAGCTCTGTCTAGCTTTAAATGCTAGGCACACTCATGCCTCGGGCTTTGGGCTGAAACAACAAATTCTCTCCTTTCTAAAGTAAATCTGAGCCCAGTTTGTGCAATGAGACTGTGATAGCTGCAAACCTCAAGTCAGGCAGCACCAGGCCTCGGCCCTTGTTCTCCTTCATCACCGTGTTCTTTGGGGTTTCTCGTCTGCAGCTTTCCACATCAACTTCGGCATCACTTGCTGAGATTTTCACTGGAACTATGTTGAATCATAGAACAGGCTGAGAATTGATACCTTTGCAAAAGCTGAGTCATCTTATCTATCAACAGAGACACTCTTTCCTTTGATTGAGTGCACACCTGAGGTTTATGCAATTTATAATCAAACAGCACGCTATGCTAAGCTATAGACACATAAAATATAGATAGAATTAACAAACACCTATAGCAATTACATTCTTATTTTTGGTGGGGGTATTGTACTAAGTGGTGTGTGTGCATACATGCGTGTGTGTGTGTGTGTGTGCGCGCGCGCGCGTGTGCGCGCGCACACATGCGCAGATACATGAACCCCATGTGGGGGCCAGTGGAGGATGTCGGGTATTCCATCAATATTCTATTCTATTTCCCTAGACAAAAATCCCCCTCCCTTTCTCCTTCTCCCCCCTCCCCTCTCTCTCATCAAACCTGGAGCTCATTGGCCAACACACAAGCCCAAGAGAACCTCCAGTCTCTGCTTCCCTAAGTGCTGGGATCACAGGCTCATGTGGCCATTCCTGGCATTCTACATGGTGCTGGAGATCAGGGACCTCTGGTTTGTTCAACAAGTACTCTCTTCCACTGAACCATCTTCCCAGCCCAGCAACTGCAGTCCTGAGAGGCAGGCCTGGATCTTTCCACTCTGTTAGCCTTCACCAACTCCAACATGTCTCTGAAGGGCTTCAAAGGATAGGTGCATCTGCAGATGCCAGAGAAGCGCTGATGGATAGAAGAATATCCAGCAACTCTCGGGCTCTTAAAGCGCCGCCTTCAAGTGGCTCTGTCCTTTGCCCGTGGTTTCAGAAAGCTTCTCGTTACTATTTGGAGCAGCCACTCTGACCACGCTGGGAGCATCCTAAGAGATAACACGCATCAAAAGGCTTTGGCAGCTGAGAAGCTGCACAAATAGAAGGGATTAGGGTTACTTCACGCTGTACAATTCATCAGGACAAAGAGCAGAAGAAAAACTCTCCCCAAACCATATGGGAGTCTGAAGCTGGTGCCTCCCTGTGTTATGTAACACGTCTCTGATGCTGACTGGCTGTCTTGTCTGGTAGCATGAACTCTGATAGCCAGGCATCAGCAGGGCCTACTAAGGGTATCTGGAAAAGGATTTAAAAAAACTAAAACCTTACAGCTCAGTCCTAGAAGACACTGTAGCTACAAGTGGCTGGTGGCAGAGCACAGAGAGGGAAGCAAAATGAAAACACAGGTAAGGCCAGAGCAGCACGCTGCATCATGCAGGCAGGCTTTCGTGACCCAGTGCGACAGCCAGGTTGATACTGTGGTTGCAAGAAAGGGTGACTTCCAAGCAGGGTCTTGGGAGCCCCCATCCTACATTCATGACTCCTGAAGTATGTGCTGCATCTTTAGTGGTGACCAGGACCGCGGTCTGTGCTGCATATTTAGTGGTCACCAGGGTTGCTTGCATGCCATTCTGGAGAATGCCATAACATTCTGCTTCCTCTTCCTTCCTTCTACCTCAAGTCCACTAACACAATCTGTAGATCAGGCTGATTATGTCCCTTTTACTTCTCAAAACTTGTCTCCCAATCCCATATCCCAGGGATGTTCTACCAATTCAGCTCTAGACCAAGCCTGGGGGCACATGCAATGTCTGGAGACAATTTTGTTCTCATGACTGGGGAGGACTCCTGGGTTTGGGACCAAAGTGTGCACAAGAACCACCTGCTCCTAATGTCAGCAGGACCAAGGGAGGAGAGGCCCTCTTCGAGCCCAGCCTCTACTCTGGGTACGAAGAAGTATTTCAACAACTGCTTCCTCTCTCAGACTCTGCACCTGTCAGCCAGCAAGGAAATGAGCCTTAAGCCTGAGCCAGCTCCCCTCAGACGCTTCCACAGGTCTAGACAAAATCCATGTTCACTCTACCAGTCACAGCCACTCTACTAATGGCTGATTTTCTTATGAATTTATCCTTGGTGTGTTAAGATGGTCTCATCATGTAGCTCAAGGAGGCCTAACTTTTCTAACCCCCCTTTTAGTCTAGCACATATTCATTCTCCAACTAAGCTGCCACCCCAGACCTTTTGTTATTTTATTTTCAAACTGAGTCCTGCTATGTTTCCCCAGTCTGGCTTCAAATATGTAATATTCCTGCCTCAACCTGTTAAGGACTGAGATTACAGGATGAACTTCTCACATGCTAACTGTCTGCCAGCTGTGTCTACCTGAACTCTACCCCCACCTTTTCCTTCCCTCACTCCTGCTCTACAATTTCCTAAGCTCCCGCCAAGTAGTCTAAATCCCACTGACATACTTGGGGGCTGCAACTCCTGCTTTTCTTAAAATAATTCAAGTCGCAAAGGGGTGCCTGCAATTTGGTTGAAAGCACTTAATACAATTGCACAACTATGCACGCACACAAGTGGTAACTGGGTTCATCCCTGTGTCTCTCAGTCAAATCAACCTAAGACTGTACTGGATGATGTGTTGGGTCCCCTAAGGCCTAGCAGAGTGCCAGGCACACAGTAGACTCAGCAGAGTGCTAACTAATTATTGACAATAAATGAACCAGTCAAGAATGGGTTTCCAGACATAAATCCGTGAGGCCTCTGTCCTCACACAGGAACACAGACCATGACAGAGGCAGGACAAAAGGGCTGATGGCATGAAGCAGGTGACAGAGATTTTGAAAGAGGCACCAGGAAGAGAGCTGTGAAGGCCAAAACGGGAGAACCTGTGGGAACCTGAACAGAAGCCATGTGACCAAAGGGGCATCTACCCACCAGTGAGATTCCTTAGAAAAGAAGAATAAGGGGATAAAACTACCAGAATTCTCCATTCCCAAAGTAGACGCTTGTCCTTGAAAACAAAGAGGAACATGAGAGGGATCAGCACAGGGGAAGCTGGCCACACGTTCAATGGATAGACAACCATCACTAATGACTTACTATAAATCAGTCAATACAGGCATGATCAGAGTATTCAACAGCAGAAAAATTAATTTTAATTAATTAATGTGATGAAAAAAAACTTTTGATTAAGCAAATGAATATACATCAGATCAGGTGCATACCCTGAATTTGAGTACACTGGCTACAGTCATAATTATGAGAATACACTCATATGGAAAGGAGGTGAGGCTTTGACAATATGAAATTCTCACACACATACGTCAGTGCTGGTCAGAGACCACCGTATAGGACAGGCTGGCTGAGGTGGAGAGCCAGGATCTTCACTGGGCGGCACCATGTACAGTGAAGTGAGGCCAAGGTGGGAGAAACAAGTGCAGCCAACCAGGAGGCTCCTGCTGGGTGGTCACACTCGCCATAGAAAGGTCAAGAAGAACTCTAGACATGCCAGCAAAGAGAATGCAGACTGAATGTGCATCTCTCTTCCGGGCCCTGGAAACCCCTAAAGAGCCACAGAAGACCAAAGTGCTGAAATGAACTTAGAAATATCTGAGTCAAAGGTTTGCACTCAGCAAGTCATAAAGATGTTCTTTCGCCTTTGTCTCCACTTCAACAGCTTCTTCTCTGCGGACAGGTACCATGGCTTCAATTGCAAGGGCCTCACTCTGCAAGCTGTCAATCAAAGCCATCTAGAGCTCAGGAACAGAGGGCAGTGGGCAGTGTGGGGCAAGCCAGCCCCAGGGATGCAGGACCTCAGACCCCAGGAACTCCTACTGGAATCCTCTCACACCAGAGCCGGCATGACCTCTTTCAACACAAAACATGGCCAAGGTCGAAAGATAGCTGTAGCACCAGGGAACTGGTTAGAAGGTCAGTGTTGCGGTCAGCTTTCTAGTTGCTGTGCAGAAAGAACCCAAGCAAAAGTGGCTTGTGGAGGAATGGGTTTAGTAGGCTTAAGGACTCAAGAGGAGACTCCATTCTGGGAGGGAAAACGATGACATGAGCAGAGGGGTGGACATCACCTCCACCACAGCACTGCAAACAGTGGCAGAAAGGTGTGCCAAACACTGGCAAGGGGAAGTTGGCTTATAACCCCCATAAGCCCACCCCCAATAACACAGCTCCAGTGAGGTTCTAATTCTGGAACTGCCATCAGCTGAGGAATACATTCATTTGTTTGTGGGGGACACCTGGATCAAACCATGACAGGCAACCTGGATTCTCTCAGCACAAATGGAATCTGTACTTTCCCAAGGCCTGGGGACTGTGTCCACACTGATCTGTGATGGTTCTGGCCCACAACTCCTATGTGCCAAGCTGAGCTCAGAGACCAATGAAAACTATTGGGCTTTTTGTTTGTTTTGTTTTGGTTTTTTTTTTTCCCAGCTAAAATCAAGCTAACATGAGGTTATGAAGTCCCAAGTAACTGGTGTTCTCACGAGAAAAGGAGAAATGACCCAGGATGCAGACATCAGGATAAGGAAGGACTGAGAACGAAGTCAGCATCTACAGGCCAAGGACAGCCAGGACCAACAGTAAGACAAGGGCTCAGAGCACACAGCTGCAAGCACCTTGATGCCAGCCCTGTGGTCTGCTGGCCTTCAAGAGAGTAAATTTCCCTGTGAAATTTCCTTGCCTAAGTCCCAAGAAACTAGTATGACTGCCAGGTCGGCTGATCCCTTCCATACTGAACTCTGGCACTTCCTCTCCTCTGTGTCAACAAGAGAACTTTCTAGAAGGCTTGGCCTGATGCTGATTATCAACCAAGCATAGCCATACCTATCATGGCTGGATGCTCCAGAGCTGGCAGCCTCCGCTACTCTGATATTCTCATAGAAGCCCTTCCCTTACCCAGTGACATGACCAGGAACATACCCATCCAACACACCACATCCTGTGCGCAGACAAATGAGAGACCTGAAGATAGAGCTCCACCCATGGCCATGACCTCTCTGCACAGCTCACTCTAACACAGCCTACCCTTCAGCAACCTCAAAAGAAAGCAGGTGAAGGAAAAGGATTGTGTGGCTTGCTTTCAGACCCAGCACGCTCCCCAGATTCTTTAGGAAGCTTGCTAGTCTACTGATGGCCCAACACCTCACAGCTGTCTTCTGCCCTAGCATGGCAGACAGCCCTCTGCCAAGAAAAACCAAGGTTACAAAAGAAAACGTGAGAGACACAGCTGCTCCCTCACCACTCAATATGACCTCTCAGATCCTAAAATGGACAATGCACAGACTTCATTGAATTCACTTGGGTCTTATAGTAAAACACCCACTGAAGTGAAATCTCCCAATTGCCCCTCACAAAGGATCTGACTCCCAACCAAGCGTAAAAATGTAAGAATATACTTACCAATCTAAAATTACTTTGGGACACGAAACTCCTGTGGTTTCTATCTATTCTTACACAATATACATCTGTTTCTCCAAAATGCCACTGGATACAGTAGTGAAATGTACCAAGGACATGGTTAACTTTAACAGGGGAAGGACAAGCCAGCCTGAGGCAGTATTACGTGGCCAAGACAACTAACCTAAAACTGTTCATATGTGAACCATATAGCTTTCTCCCCAGATCACCAGTGTTTAGAGAAAAGTTACATAAGAACTCATGAGTTGTGGTAAAAGACCCAATGGCTCTGCCGGTGAGCTGCACTGTCTCAGAGGTAGAAGGGAAGTCATGACTTTTTAGGTTAGGCTGGTTGTCCTGGTCACAGAAATCAGGAAACCCATTGGGACACAAATCCTGTGTCACAGAACTCATGGACAAACTTTAAAGCAGAAAAACAACTTTCTCCAAATATGTGAAGACAAGAGATGTAAGAGTGCATTATGAAATTACACATTGTAGTGGTGATGATACCCAGCAGAGGGAAAGCTAAAAGTGAGCTCTCTGCAAGAAAGGAAGGAACCATCAGGCAGCACTCTGCAAAGAACACAGCTTCTTCAGTAAGAAAAACACCGGCCTACAGTATCTGCCACCATTTGGGTGCCCAGGAGTGTAGGATTCTGGGGCTGCTACTCAAGAGCCCCCACTCTGCCTCCTGAGATACCAGTGAGTGTCCTGCAGAAACTCGGGTCTTCTAGCCAAGGACATCAGGACAAGAACAGGAAATCGGAAGTGGTGGACGAGGAGGAGGGAGGGAGCATGGGGTCCCCAGTTCCTCTTCTCAGACGTAAGATGGCAGGAAGACCAAGTTCTCACTGACAGCCAAGGCTCCAGCGGCCTCAGCCTCCCAGATACTAGACAAGTTAGGTGTTAAACACGTTCCTCAGCGGCTTCCCCTTTCTTATATAAAGTACTCAGACCTTCCCCAAGCCCAGAGATAAGCACAGGAAACAGTTTAGGCAACCAGGGAGGAAGAGGAGAGCTCACTGCACATGGATCAAAGATGTTCACTACCAAGGAGATCCTGGGCCTCCGCTGGGGCTCAAGCTGCAGGTGCCCTCTCTCAGTGCATGTGGGCACTTACCTTCACCCTGACCGTCTGCTCAGACACGCTGCTCATCATGTCGTTGATGGACCTGAAGAGCTGCAGCAAGGACTCCACGAAGTCCGCTTCGCCTTTGTTCTCATACAGCCTGCAAGAAACACATGACACCGTGAGGTTCTGTGGAGGCCACTCCCACCAGGCGGCCAGCATCCACGGTCACTAAGGGAGCTGCTGGAGACTGTACAGTATGAGGTGACATCTCCAATGGCCAGGAAACACAGAATGCGATTTGACAGGTGAGTCCAGACCACTCGACTATGGAGGTGTGCATTAAGCAGTGGGCTTTTCATGACAATACCTACTGCTGTGTGCATGGTAACATGACACATTTCATGGAGCTGAAAAGCACAGAAGAGACAGAGAAAGGGAAACATGGAAGGTGGGGGTGTGGTGGTGTTATTCAGGTGGCCTCGTAAATTTATATGTTCTGAATGCTTGATCCCCAGCTGATGGCAATCTGAAAATTGGAACCTTGTTGGAGGTGTGTTGTTGGGGGCGGGCTTATGGGGGTAATAAACCAGCTTCCCCTTGTCAGTGTTTGGCACACTCTCCTGCTGCTGTTGTCCATCTGAGGTTGGCCAGGAGGTGATGTCCAGCCTCTGCTTATGCCATGGTTTTCTCTGCCATCATGGAGCTTCCCCTCCAGTCTGTAAGCCAAAATAAACCTTTTCCCCCATAAACTGCTTTTGGTCTGGGTTCTTTCTGCCAGCAATGAAAAACTGACTGTGACAGGGGCAAAAAGGAAAAAAACAAAGGAGGAAAGATGAACAAAGTCAGCTTAATTCCATCCCCCAGGATTAGCATGTTTTCTGTCAGCATTTAATTTAGATTTGGGGGGACACTGGGGATGGAACACAGAGCCTCATGCATGCCAGACATGTACTCATCATTGAGCAATCCATCTCCAGCTCTCTGCCCGTATTTTTAACTCATAATGCTAGATAACATAATGCTATATAATTACAATTACGGGGACACTTAATTGGCTCAATATAACAGGATCTTACAAGCATTTGAAAATGACATAATGGGAAAATCAAAGTCACTTTATTTTGAGCAATCGCACTGTACAAACGCATGCATTCGAGAGACTATGGACAGAACCTATTCAAAAGGAGAAGCGCATCTCAGAAATGGTCAATAAGTAAGTTACACACTGGGTACATGTATGGCAATGCACGTTGTCCCCCGTCACTAAGCCTCATTTATTAATTATTTATTAGCAGTTACTTCAAGTTATTGTTACAAAAAGCACTTGCATTTTAAAATTTTGCAACTAGATGTTTTATTAATACAGACTAGATTCCTGCCTAATTAAAACTAGACCCTACCTGAAACTTGTTTACAATGAAACATCTCACAAACCAAGTGATAATTAATTACCCTAGAGGTAATCTCACATTTAAATGAGCTCCACTGTAAAGCAAAGGATTCTGTGGAATCTGGGAAGCTGCAACCTAGTACATCTGTTTTGTTAACACAGAGGTTTGCTTAAATGATGAACCAAACAATTAAAATCACAGTCATGAACTTCGACTTGCAGGTGGCAGGAAAACAATGGCGCACACTCACAGAACTCCTTGGGGAGGCATCATGTGAGCAATTTTCTTCCAACCCTGATCATTCGCCAATTCCTAGAGCCACATGGTACTGGAGAATAAATACCAAATTAAAACCTCCAGAAAGCTGAGTGGAACTGGTATCAGCCTCTGGAAGAAATGGCTTAGCAGATGCCTGGGTGAACAGACTGGAGAGGACCTGGACCCATTAACATAAGACCACAGCTCCCCAGGGCTACACCTTGGCCCTGTACAAGCACAGTCAGATGAGACCAGGGTGCTCAGGACATCTTCTCAGCTTGTCTGGAGCTTCTACAGTATAGGACAAACATGGTGTGGCCTTCAGATACAGCTTACTCAGACCACATGACCAAACCAAAGAGAAAGGAAGATGACAGAAGCAGACCCATGGATGAAGGACACCCTGTAGTTGGCTAATGAGAACATAAGCAGAGGAAACAGAAAGAGGGAATGGATGACAAGAGTAAGGAAGAGAAAACAGTAGAGAAGTGAATCTATTTTTTTAAAGAGGTAATGGAAAATCTTTTTTATTTAGAGAATACTTTATTAGTTTCTGTAAACAAACCCACGTAGATAAGACCTTACATATTTAATACAGTGAGTCACCCCTGTACAAATGGGGAAAAAAATTAAGTTTAACATTTCTAGACCAATATGACTGTTAATTTCTGTACAATGCCAACTCAATTCTTAAAGTTAAAACAGGTAATAACTAGAATAAAAAATTCGTTATAGGAAGTTGGGGCGACAGCTCAGTGGGTTAAAATGACAGCCACACAGGCATGAGGACCTGAGTGTCCATCTCCAGCCAGTGCTGGCCTGAGGCTGTAACCACAGCCCCTGGTGGGTGGACATGAGGACGTGCAGGGCTTCATGGGACTTAATCTAGCCAAATCAGCGAACTTACTGAGTTCAATGAGAGGTGCCCTCTCAAAAAATATGCTGGAGAACAACCGAGCAAGGCTCTTGATGTCAGGGCTCCACATACACGAACACAAGCACACATACATGCAAGCATGAATATCGCCCACACAACCACACAGAGAAGAGAATGCATCGTATGAATTAAGTACAGAATAGACACAGCAAGAGAATAAATATAAATAGGGAAGGGAAGACAAGGTGTAGAAAACCAAGTACAAGGGAGACAAATGCAGAAGAGTGTGGGGAACACGAGAGCACATCCACATGACACCAGACAGTCAGAGGAACAGAGACAGGGAGGCAGACCAGTCCTTAGAGCAGATGACAGCCAGGAATCTCCAACAGGGTGAGCAAGGGCAATACAAATCTGCAGACCCAAAGGCTGCCGGGCCCATAGGAAAACTTCGAAAGTCCATGGACACACTCCAAGAAACACGTGTCACTTATCTTTAAGGACATAGCAAATAGTAAGTCTGCAAGCTGACTTCTCTCAGCAGAAATGATGGAAATGGGGAAAAAAAACAGAGTAACACCTGGAGGAAGAAAACTGCCAGTCTAGAATGCCAGATTAAAAGAAAATGTCCTTCAAACACGCGGGTGAAATGAATCATTTTCATATCAACAAGGCCTGTAGCCAACTTCTACCAAGAGAAATTCTACAGGGAGTTCTTTTGAGGAAGAAAAACAACCCCACAGGGAAAAGTGGAGTTGAAGGGAGGCCAGACAACAATCGTAACATAAGACAGAGGCAAAGGGGAAATAAAAGATGACTATAAGTAGTAGTAACAGGTGACAGAGATAAAAAGACATGCAGAACTGAAATGCAAGACAGTACTGTCAAAGGGGAGAAAGGCAAAAAACGGGGTAAAAGGGGCTGGAGAGATGGTACAGTGGTTAAAGAGTGTGCCTGCAAAACCTAAGGTTTCTAGTTCGATTCCCCAGTACCCACATAAAGCCAGATGCCAAAAATGGTGCATGCATCTGGAGTTCCTTTGCAGTGGCTAGAGGGCCCTGACATACCCATTCTCTCTCTGTCTTTGTCTCTGACTCTCTCTGCTTGCAAATAAATTTCTTTGAAAGAATTTTTTTAGATCTTTAAAATAGTCTTTATTCTACATTTTCAGTATAAAAAAAGAAATCCAGAGTAAGGTGGGCGTGGTGACGCACGTCTTTAATCCCAGCACTTGGGAGGCAGAAGTAGGAGGATCATCATGAGTTGAGACCACCCTGAGACTGCATAGTGAATTCCAGGGAAGCCTGAACTAGAGAGAGATCCTACCTTAAAAAACAAGACAAAACAAAAAAATCCCCAGTAAGAGCAGAGAAAGACATATAACACAGTGCACAGACATATAACACTTCGCCAACAGACAGTGGATAGGCAGACATTACATGTATAGAACACAAATTTAGATGAGCTGATGTTCTAACAAAATCTAATTTCACAGACTGTTGCGGTCAACTTTCTAGTTGCTGTGCAGAAAGAACCCAAACAAAAGTGGCTTGTAGAGGAATGGGTTTATTTGGCTTACGGACTC
>PVHP010039584.1:0-16288 GCA_004024765.1 Zapus hudsonius | reverse complement strand
CTTCCCGCAAAGAGATATTCTCATTCCACTGGGAATGGTAGGTAATGAGCCTGTGGTTGCTCTCTTATCACCATTTTGGAAAAAGTTGCCTTTAAGTCATATGAAGACAAAGGGAAATAGAGTTAAGACAGAGAATGACAAATTCTTAACAGATGCTATTGACACAGCTGCATCCGTCGGAGGCAGGTAAGCATAAAGGTTAGCTATACAACCCAAGATACCACTTGGCTTGTACAGTCAACATGGCCTTTCCTCAAAAATGAACCTGGGACCCCCCATCTGCATTTCACTTCAAACAATGACATAGGTTTCTCCTCCCTTCATAAGGAACAGTTATTCACCTTTTGTGGTCAGTTTCTGTTCAAGTATGTTTTAAAATGTATCTGGGATTGAAACCACCGGAGCTCATTCAGTCTGGACTGGTTTTGGGTGCATACTGCATGCACAGTAAGTTCAACTGTGTCCTCCTAGTGAACTTCAGTGGGTATCCTCTGCTTATCATCTTATGCCTATGCATGGTTGGGTGTGCATATGATTAAGGTCAGATGCATCAAGGGAAGTGTCGTAGTCAGCCACACGCCACGGGGATGAATCTTCAAACCAGGCACGATTATGGGGAGGAAAATATTTATTGAACAGATCCAGGGGAAGTTAAGGAAAAAGGCTGGCCCCCTTTCAGAAGGAAGCAGAGACAGAGACAGAAGCCCACCACCAGTACCACAAGCAAGCACACTCCCAACTAACAAAAGGAACTCCAGGCTTGAGGTCAGACTGCTTTTTGCATATGTATAGCTAGAATTCCAGACCCACCAGGGAACACCTTAGGGCTGAACCCTATGATCTGGCCTAGGTGACACACCTCCTCCAGCCAGAACTGGCTGGAGACAATTTACAATTTATTAAACACAATTATAATAAACTCTATTGGGGGAAATTATTCAAACTACCACAGGAAGGGAGTTGTGCCATAGAAAAATGCTTATAAAACTCATCTGACAATCAAAATACAAAACCACACAAACTACTCCCCTTTGCAGAGAGCTCTCACTTCTTCTAACCCCATAAAATGAGATCCCAGACAGTCATCCAGCACTCTTGGGCAATGTAGCTCAAGGGACCTGCTGCTCCTTGTAGCATATATCCATCCAGTCCCCTTTGATATTTTTGCTTTTCTCTCTAGTGAAGTTTCTTGTTGCTTTACTTTCTATGTGTGTTTTTCCTGATTTCTTAGACTGAGATGCTAAGAACAGGGAAATACCCAAACAGAGAGCATCAGTAACAGATTCTTTCTGGAAACCATAATACACTGGACCTTTTTATGGGTCTACCTGGTCTTCCTTTGGTTAATACATTTTGAGCAGGCTATCTGTCATATGGACAAATGAATCTTGACTAATGCATTTGATAGCTTGAGTTCTACAATAAGAAGGTTATGCCTCCAAAATAACTTCTAGTTCTGCCATTCTGTTGTCATAGGAAATTCACCTAGCTTTCAGGGTTGCAGTGATGATCAAATTGAAACATTTATTTTTATCTTTATATCAAATAAAAACATAAATTTTTGTATATGTGTATGTGTTTGATGGTTTGGGAATGAAATATCCTACAATAAGGGTCATGTATCAAAGCACAGTCCCCAGCTGGCATTGCTATTAGATGTGACTGAATTGTGAGGGTTCTGACCTCACAATGGATTAATCCATACATGGATTCATCACCTGATGGCATTACTGGGAGACAGAACAGGAAGTGGATCCTCACTGGAGGAAGTAGGCCAGCGGGAAGGCCTGTGAAGGGTATACCTGATCCCCAGTCCCACCCCTTCTTCTTATTTCCTGACCATCATGGGGTGGGAAACACTGCCACCCTATAGCCTCCACAAAGCCCTGTTTCCCATGATGCTCTGCCTCACCACAGGCCCAGAGAAGGAAGCCAGCCATAGACAGCACTGAAATAGTGAGCCAAAATAAATGTCTGCCCTGTAAATTTATTTTTTCTCAGCTACCTTGTCACAGCAATAAAACAGGGACTTGACACCATTACGTGCAGGAGCATGTATGTGTGTGAACACGTGGATATAAACTGAAGAGCTCCTGAGCCCACCTATGTGTAATAGTTATATAAGAAGCATGAATTCATAAGGAAGGTAAGGAATTCTCATGTGTTTCTCTAACAAGAAATCTACACTTTAGCAGATCACAAAAGTTTCCATTACTATATTCTATAAGCTCATGACCACAACCCAGAATGCCCCTTCTCAGTTAAAAATAGTCAGTATTCATTATATTTAACTTCTCTTCCCTTACAAATAACATGAGAAGGCTCCTTGGAGGGTGTTCAAACATTTTCTGTTTTGGTGTGTGTGTGTGTGTGTGTGTGTGTGTGTGTGTGTGCACGTGCATGCGCACATACGTGTTCAGGTGTGTGTGGGTGCACAGGCACATGAGTAAACATGCATGTGAAGGTCAGAGGTCAATACTAGGTATCTTTCTCAATTGCTCTCCACAATTTTTTGATATAGTCTCTCACTGAACCCAGAGCTCACTGAACCCAAGGTCTTACATATGTGAAGCAAATACTCTGTCACTGAGCTTTGTCGCCTGTGCCTAACTCACTCTTCCATGGTGTGCTGTTTTGCCACAGGCCTAAAGCTAGGGGGCCAAATAGACTAGAACCAAAGCTGTGAGCTCTAATAAACCTTTTCTCTTTTTACAGTTATTATCTCAGGTATTTCATTACATAAAACTTAACTCTAATCCATCCACCTTATAGTTAAGAGGCAGGGTTTTTCTTTTTTTATGACTGAATAATATTCTTGTATGAGTAAGCATATATTTTTAATTTCATTGATTTATTTGCAAAAAGAAAGAGACAGACAGAGAGAGACGAGACAGATAAAGAGAGGGGCATGCTAGGGCCTCTTGCATGCATCACTTTGTGCATCTGGCTTTAAGTGAGCACTAGGGATTTGAACCAAGGCCAACATTTTTTTATAAGTGCCTTAACCACTGAGCATCTTCCCAGTGTCAAGTATTTAGATTTGTTCACAGTATATATTCCTTACCAGTTCATTTTCAATGGGCATTTAGGTGGTCTTCATAGCTTGTGGGTAATGTTACAACACACATGGCAATGCAGATGTCTAAGACACTGATTTTCTCTGGCTATGTACCCAGATGTGGGATTAGATAGTGTGGTTATTCTATATTTAAATTGTACAGAACTTCCATACTATTCTCAGTAATCACAATACCAATTTACATTCCAATCTACAGCACCAAGCATTGTCTTTTCCTTCACATTATGCTCAACACTTAAGCTTGTCTGTTTCATGATAGTCATCCTAATGTGAGGCAATATCTCATTGTGGGTTTATTTGCATTTCTCTGCTAATTACTGATGCTGAGCACCTTGTCTTACACCAGTTTGCTAAGTATGTCTTCTTTGGTAACATGCCTACTCAACGGGTGGAACTTTGGAATTGGGAGATTGTCTTCTGTTTGTCCATTGCAAATTGAGTGACAATTAGTAATCTGCATATCAACTCCCCAGATACTGCACACTTGTGGAGAACTCAGGCACTCTTTTTATTTTGGAGGTCTCTGGAGGAAAAATTTGGACAACAGTAGGTTCTAAATAGCTCCCTTCCTCCCCTGGCACAAAAGAAGGAATAAAGGAAGGGGGCACAAGAGGAGAAGGCTTGGAGACCAAAAATGTACTCTAGCAAAATGCAGTGGGGCATTTTTGACAGCATGAGGACTAATCATAGAGGAGCTGTAACTCTTAGTCACATGTGTCCAGAGACCAGCCTCAAGAAAGGCACTTCACACAGGTAGTGAGATCCTGGCCACACCTTCACCAATAAGAAAGAGGCCCTTGTTACTTCTGAGAGTCTCCCTTCTGAGGCCCTTTCCTGTACTAAGGAAGCTGAACAAACAGACATTTTAGGGAGCATTATATTAACCATGAGCTGGCACTTCATGTGTTGGTCATAAGCATTCTGACCTGGACTGCAGGCACCTGAGGTGGAGGGTGTTTCAGGACCATCCAAGGACCAAGCTGATCGGCACCAGCTCTAGGGCTTCTCCACCCATGTCTCGGTCCTCTTTGTGATCAGAGAGGCTTCATTATGCCTCTGCCTGTCTCCCATTACACACTGTATAAAGACAGGATGTATGGTCCCATTCTCCTGGGAGTTTTATTAGAAAGTTTTAGAAACCCTGATTATACAGAAGAAGTACTTTGTGGACTAGAATATTCAAAACCTACCCCATGCCACTTGGGCTGCAGACAGATCTTAAAAATGTTCTGATGGGAAACTCTAAGGTGTTTCTTCTAAATCCTTGCTATCAGTCAGGCCAGCATATAATAATTTTCATGATAGTTTTACTTGCTAGAAATACAAAGTAAGCCATTAATATGAGACCACATCATAAAATCAAAAACAAACACGAAGTAAATTTTAAAATACCAGCTGAGGGGCTAGAGAGCAGGATGAGCAATGAAGAATGCTTGTCACTTAAGCTTGTGGCCCTCTTGAGCCAGAGATTGCAGAGTTTAACTTGCTCACAACCCATGTGAAAAACCCTGGGCATGGCCCCACACCTCTGTAGCCTCAGTCCTTGTGAGGGGTAGGGCAGAGGTTGGAAAATTGTTGGGGCTTGCTAACACATGACAGCTTCAAGTTGAAGAAGAGACCTTGTTTCAAGGAAACAACTGGTGATAGAGAAAGGCACCCCCAGTTCTCCTCTGACATCTGCACACATGAATATACACTATCTACCATACCACAAACATACTCCACGCACATGCATATACACACACACAATCAGTTAATATATATTACCATTTGTCATATGAAAATTATAAGACTTTCACATTTTCATATCCTTAGTGTTTGAAATCCAATGAGTATTTTGTACTTATAATACATCTCAACTTAGAAAAGCTGTATTTTAATTATCCCCTACTTTTCTTATTGCTTTGATCAAATACCTGACAAGAAGTGACTTCAGGAAGCAAGAGTTTACTCTGAGTCATAGTTTAAAAAGAGATTACACCATCATGGCAAGAACACAGGGCAGCAGGAATGTGAGGGGTTCGTCACATTGCAACCATAGTCAAGAAGCAGAGACTGGACACAAGTGGAGCCAGGCTATAAAACCTAAAGGTCGTCCCCCAGTGACTGACTTCCTCCATCAGGGCTCTACTTCCTGAAGGTCCTACAACCTTCCAGAACAGCACTGCTAGCAGAAGGCCAACTGTTCAAACACAGGAGCCCGTGGAGAACACTTTGCATTCAAACTACAGCACTGAATATTGCTGGACAATCCCACCATAGGTTATTAGAATTATGAAAACGATTTCCACAAGGGGAAAGTTTTCTCCTGTTCTTACTTTCCCTATACCAGTAAATGACACCTCATCTATTTAATTGTCCTCATTCCAAACACTGGTTAGGGTCCTGGACTCCTTCATTCCATATTGCCCACCAGCCTGGCTTTATCACCATATCATGCCGTATTCTAAGTTTCACTTGAATGTAAACATTAATTCTGAAATCTCCACCCTCACCCCATACTTACTTATTCCATCTTTATGACTTTTGTCCAACTTGTCAATATTTCTTATAAACAATGAAGGCAGGTGGAGGATGGCCAGTTCTTGCCTACATAGAAAGATGGTGAGTGTCAGGGCAGCCTGGGCTACATAGCATGTGCTGACACTCCAGAATGCACCACTTTCTTCCGGTTAAAAGGGTTTTCCAGTATAATTTACATCTGTAAACTAAAATTTAATGGAAAAGTCTTCAGATACAGAACACAGTATTTATGAAAAGGACTAATTGAATTAATAGATATTTTTGAATCAGGAAATGGGGTAGCTTTAAATAAATGTCCCAAACAAAAATTAACAGTATTTTTTAAAATTTTATATCCAGATTGGTCTCAAACTCAAGGTCCCACTGCCTTAGATTTTTCCATTGCTGGGATTGTGCATAACCATGCCTGGTAGGTACCTGTCTTAAAAAGCTTAAGCCTTAGTTGAGAGTATCCAGATAAAGAAATCACAGAGAATTATTCAACACTGAGTGCTGGGTTACTCACGGCGAAGACAACGTGATTGCAGTTTTACCAGTTTTTAATTTTTTTTAGAAAGACTTTATTCAAAATGCATTTTTTTCATGGAACAAAGCACAAAATTTTTATTCATGAAAGGAAAAACTTCATCACTTCCTATGCTGTCTCAAAATGTAGAAGGAATCAATTTCATACATTTAGTTTACATTATTTTAGTAACTCAGATCTTTCTCTATGAGAAGAGATTCTCTCTATGGGGAGAGAATAGATGCATATGTGCTCGGTTCTTGCTCTGCAGGTGAGTATGGCTAAACTCCTGCGACTCTGCTTAACTAAAGAAATAAGAGGATTAGTAAAGGCTAATTTTCACTTTTTGAGAATTTTGCCTCACCTTATTTCAGAAATAATATCCACACACTCAACTCTGTTGCATCTGTCAACTTCAAAGACCTTCTAAAGCAGTCTGACTTTTCACTTCTCACAGTGACAGTTTCCCTTAAGCATTATGCCTTTAGCCATCTGTGTGTTAAGCCCTGGCACAGGACCCAAGCACAAACTATCCCATACATGAGGTTCCTATCTAGACATCCTGTGTTTTATGCTTAGGTCCAGGGAGGAAAAGTCTCCAATGAACATACCACATTGTTCTTTCATAAGGCAAAGAAAATTAATCAAATCACCTGATTAAAAATAAGAAAGTGCCATGAGTAGGCTGACCACACTTCCTACTGGGAGAGAACAGCAAACCAGGAATGGATCACTTGTGCAATGGAGGAGCCAAAACCTGGGGGAGGCAACCAACAGCTTTTAAATTAGGCCAAATATTCCACTTAGTGAGGGGGAGCCTTCAACTGAAACTGGGGCCTTAGGATGATATGTACTGGGAGGCGGACTCTTGAGCCCCCAAGGAGTGATGCACTATGCGAGTGATTAAAGGAGAGGCTACTAAAAATAGAATCTAGCCAATTCAAAAATGTGTATCTCAATTAACCTATACTGATCTCACTCTCCGATGGAGATTCTGCTTGTATCTTTCAGAATGCAGCGAGAGAACTGTGGCTCATCCAACCCTACCATCTAATTGCAGGCCGATAGCTGACATCCTGACAAGAGATGAGCCACCCCAGACATACCATGGAGGATCTATATGGAACCCTGCAGGGAATGATGGGATGAACAAGTGGCCAATAGTGACAGCCAATCAGTCAACACAGGACAAGCCAGCGAGACAGACACCAATGATTTTTGACACAACCTTAAGCAGAAGTACAGAGACCCCCTAAGATCTCAACAATAAAACAGCCTTAATACTCACCAACCACGACTCAGGGAAATGAGCAGAAGAGGGGGCAGAAGGGTTGTGAGAGCCTTAGTGGGGGAGAATACCCAGAGTCATGGCCACTCTCAGTAGCAACACTCTAAGGCCGGCAGAACCGGGCTGTCTCCTAGGCTATCCATGGTCCCCTGCCCCAAGGACTGATCCAGACTACCCAAGGAGGAGGATATCCAGCTGATCGGGGATGGGGAAGAGAGGCATTGGGGAACGGGGATAACAACTCATTGTTTGCCCATTAAATAATGTAACTCATTATGGATAATAAAAAAATAAGGTGGGAGTTGGGCATGGAATTCCAGCACTCGAGAAGCAGAGGCAGGAGGATCACCATGAGTTCCAGGCCACCCTGAGGGTACAGAGTGAACACTAGGTCAGCCCAGGCTAGAACGAGACCCTACCTTAAAAAATTGGTTAAAAAACTTATTTTAAAAAATAAGACAGGAAAATTTATTCTCAAGCCTTTACAGAGTATTTAAAAATACATCTATATTTGCCAAAAAGATCAAGTTAGATGCAAAACTTTTCTCTTTCCTGTTGTACAGCTGTCTGAATGGTTTTGTTGGTTGGTTATATTATGAAGTCTGAGCTTCTCCAGGGCTCCCAGCATACCCCTCACCACCCATTTCTTCCTATGCTTGCTTGCTAGTAGGTCTCACTGCTAAGTGACTTTACAGGCAGCTTTTGATGTCTGGAATGACAGTAAAAAGAGTCCCCAGGAAGAGAGGGTTTCCACAGATCCTTTTCCTGAACTTGTTTGGGGAGGAAAATTCAGGAGCTTGCTTGATCCAAAAGGAGTCACAGATTGATAAACCATGGCACCAAGCATGTGCTAATGATATGCACCTGTCCCCAGACCCGCAGCTTACAGAAAGCACCATAAACTGGTGATCTCAGGACACTGCAAAGCTGTAAAATAACAGCCAATTAACTTTAAAAAATAATAAAAGTGGGCTAGAGAGATGAGGTAAGAGCATTCCCAGCACCAGCATGAGAGCCTGAGACCACCTGAGTTTGATCCTCCAGCACCCACATAAATAGCTGGGCGCATGCTCACACATGGCTAGAAACACCACTCTTGTGGGGAGCAGAGACCAGAGAATTGGTGAGCTCATGAAAACAGCAAGGTTTAGAATCAGTGACAGACTCCATCACAAGGAAACAAGTGGATAAGCCATGTAGGGGAACACCCGAGTTCCTTTAACTTCATTTGCACAGAGACACACATGCATCACACACACACACACACACACACACACACACACACACACACACACACAATGACAGTGGGATGAGGAGATGGCTCAGTCAGTAAAATGCACATGCATGAGGACCTGAATTCAGATCCATAGCATCCATGTAAGAGCCGGGCCAGGCACTGGGAAAGCAGAGGTGGGGATCCCTGAGGCTTGCTGGCTAGCTAGTTTAGCCAAATAGATGAGCTCTAAGCTCAGGGAGATACCCTGTCTCAAAAAATGAGTTACAGAGGGATTAAGGAGGTCGAACCTAGGGCTTCCAGAAACGTGCACTGACATCTGAACATGCATACACACAAACATAGATTACACACATGAATTAAAATAATAAAAGGTATCTTCTAAGTACAGAATTAGAGGGCCATTTTATATAATTCACGGCATAGGATAGCTTCAGAGTAAATTGACCGCCTGTCCTCTCCCTTCTCCCCTCCCTCCCTCTTTCCCTGGGTGTTCCATTATCAGTCTCTCAGCGGGGTTTGGTTCTCAGCACAGGCACCACAGACAGATCAGAAACAAGGGCATTAGGCAGATCCCGGCAAGCTCCTCTGTCTCCTCCCTCAACAGATAGGCTCCAGGCTGCTGCAGATTAGAGTTAATTCTCTGTCATTACTACTATAATTTCTCACCTACTTTGCATGTTTCTTTTGTGAAAGACTTTAAGAGGCCCCACTCATTTGAGGAAGTGCAGATGAGAAGGGATGGAAGGAGAATTAAGCTATCTCTGTCTTTTTCAGCTCTGCATCTAGGTGTTGCCTTCATCGATACAATCCTTTTGACTGCTGTGATGACAGTCGGAGCCAAACTTGTCAGGAGACAAAAGACAAACCCATCTATCACCATTATTTGGAAATCTCATCTAGTAAAGGATTTATGATCTGCTGGCTTCGCAGGAGATTAAAAAATAAAACAGAGATTGAAATAAAGCACGTCTGCTGATGCATAAGAATGAGAGGTCTTTCACAGAAGACTGGGGGGTGGGCATGGCAGACCACATTCAGTCAGAAGTGCCACACTGTGCTGTGCAGTTTGGAGAAGGTATTCCAAGACTGCTTAAATGCCACAGTTGAGATTTATTTGAAGAGAAAAAGATCCACAATCTAATAGTGCACTAAGCGTGGAGGCCGTGAACATGATTGCATGGGTTACAATTTAGGGGATGAGCTAGCACATGCTAATAAACCTTATGGTGCCTCAGTTTCTCTAGTCATTCCTAGGATGGTCAGTAGGATCATGATTCAAGACTTATACTTAAAAGGCCTACTGAGAACAGTCGTCAGCATGTGATCAAATGCTATGTGTCTGCAAAGCCATGAGTGACCAACCTCACAGAACTGGTGAGGTTAAAGAAGTGCTATGAATATTTACAATGGCCCTTAGTATACGGAAGGTGCTGGAGTATTCAGCATCTCTGTGATGCATGGTGGTACGCTAGCAATAACTAAGAGCAGCAGCACCAGCAAAAGTCCTAGTAGTGGTAGCAGAGCAATTGTAGTGGAATTCCTTAACACGGCATGTCTACCCGTGCCAAGAAAGCAGGTTCTTAAACTTGGAAGCCGCACTCTTATATGTTACCTCAGATTATCAAAATGATGGCTCCAGGCCTACATGTGACTTATGAGGACACTGGTTTTGCCTGAGAGTTCTTTAGAAATAACATGAATCAGCTGCACTCTTCAGAGCTTTCTGCAATTCTTTTAAATTTTAGACTTGTGGCTTCTCAAAAAAAATTATGAGCTCACCTTACCTGGAGTCTTTTGGCTTGCATGGGAGCTTGTGGCATGGAAGGAGCAGATGCTGCTTCTTTCCCTATGAGGATCACATATTTCCCAGGTCGCCCAGCCCCCAGCAGGCTTTCTTAACTTGCAGTGACCTGCCTGGGTCTTACAGGGGCTTGAGTTTGGTGCCCTCCTTTCTCAGATTGCTTCAAAACTTCCTCCAGCAATATGCTTTCTTACTAATGTAGATTTCACAGTCCCAAACATCTTAGAATTTGGCAAATGTCAGTAAAATTCACATAAATTCACGTGTTCACAGTATATGAAAGTTTCAAAGGGACCATGGAGCCCAGGTCCACAAGGACAAATTTTTTGCTTTTCGGGTTTCGGCAGGAAAATTCCATTAATTCTCTCTTCCGCAGATGGTCTCTGTATTGTTGCTGGGGGAACATGATTCATAAATATGTCATGCATGTACAACAAATGACAGATGCTGCTTAGGACGAGCAAAGGCTTTGAACTGATGACAGATTTAGTGGATGACGCATTGCATCCGATTTGGCATCTTTATCAATATCGTAAGGGCTTCCAACCCGACTTCACCTCCTCACTCAACTCTTCTTAATGCCTCTTCTGCAGATCACTTACTCCTGTGAGGACAACTCTTAGCCCCATGGCACCACTGTAAGCATCACAGAGCAGCCCTTGTTCAAGACATTTTACTGCCATCTGCTGGGGAGAGCATCACAGTTGCCACACAGATTCCCCATGTCTGATGGCGATGACACCCCAGTCATAGTGTCTGTGTGCACAGCTATAGGAAAGTTCCAGTATGACTAAAGTTGGGAGTGTCTCTGCCAGGGCCACACCATGACTGCGGAGGGCTTATATTTAGAAGAAGCAGCAAACATCAGGTAAACCAGTTTCGTTGTTTTGAAGTCTAAAAAAATAAAAACTTTGTTGAAGTACTTTTAGACTAAAAAAAAAAAAACCAAGCCTATTAAATAGAAGAGAGTTTCTGCATATTCACTACATCTCTCCCTAGAAGCTCTAGTTTTATGGTTCTGGAAACCAGGGTTTGAGTCTCTTCTGACAAGGTCTTGACAGAGGGTCAGTGTCAGCACCCAGACAATGCTCACTGTCTGTGATGTTACTGATTGCTCTGCTAGGATCACTTCCTTTCACCAAAAAAAAGATACCAGAAAATACCTAGTGGAGATGCTGGTATTAAATTGCAGACAAAATATTCAGTGGACCACTGAATCTTATAGCAAAAATAGCTGCTGTTGATGCTGAAGGTGATGCTAAGTACTGGGATGGATTCTGTGCTCCAGCGTTCTTCCCAATGCACAGAAAACCAGTCCATCCACTGTCAGCCTGGTTTCACAAGTCCTAAGTCATCACCACTACTCGGCTGCTTCCATATCACCGAGGTAAGTCAAAGCCTGGATCACAGCAGCACCCAGTGACTAGACACCAGGCTGATGTATGGCTCAAAACAGTCAAGACCTGCTTTCCTATCTTAACTCAGGGCTGACCCCTCTCTGAATCCCAGAACTGTTGATGGTGTGGCTGCTGCTGTTATTCCCCTTGCCTAGAAAGGCAAGTCTTAGACTAAGAAAGGCTTCTTATTCCTATTTTCAAATCACTGTGCTATACAGACACCCCAAAGACCAGCCAGGTGAAATGGGTGAGATTTCAACAGTAGAAATGAGCAGTATAGAGAATTAATTCCTAGTGTCACTGAGTCCTTCTCTGGGTAGAGAAGGGCACAGGTACATGTGGAGATCTTTGCTCTTGGGGGAAGATGTTTTGCTCAAAGTCCTGTGCAAATGCTGACACAGCTCACAAGCTAAGTGTTTTCTTTCCAGCATCTGTTTTCACAAATTCTGACCAGGTGGCAAACTCTTCTCCTCTGCTCTCAGCAACAGGATACAGGACACAGAACACCTGTTCTAGAAATGGACTTGGTAGCTGGAGGTTGGCAGGCACAACATGGGGCTTATGGTTACATGTGAGGAGGGAAGCCTGCTGCCTTGTCATTGGCTCCAGTCCTACTCTTGGCATTGGTCCATATCCATAGCTAACAGCATTGATCCATGGACACAAATGTGAAGGCCCTTGCTGGCACAGGAGAGCTTATCATAACCAAGGCCATTACTGTCAGCTGCTGCTAGCCAATAGCAAATATTTTGAGCACCAGACAGAGTATACAAATGGGCATGGCACTCTTCACCCTTGGGTGGTTTCTGGCAGAACAGGTTCTTAACATGATCGAATGGAAGTACAAGTTAAAGAGCGTCTTTTGTGCAATGCCTCTTATCTATGTAGGATCATTTTTAAGTAGGTGACAATAACACAGAGGTACACAGAAGCAAAAAGGCGGGAGCAATTTATTGGTTCTCATGGATGAGCGAGGCAGCAAGGAAATTGTGTGAGAATGTCCCACAAGGGAGAGTGCCCCATAGTAAGCAGAACTGGACTTGGAACTTGAGGACTGAACCAGAGCCTTCATAGGGAGGATGGTTCTAGAGACAGTATAGAGCAATGAAGACTGAAGGATATGCAAAGAACTCAGTTAAGAGGGGAAGGGAGAACTAAATACAGTGTAGTTTTAAATCTGGGAGAAGCTAATGGAATACAAGTTTAAAATCATGGGGACCAAAGAAATCACACTAGCTGTCAGTAGGGCTTGCTTGCACGCCCTGGCCACTGGCTTTCAACTCAGCAGATACAGAAACACAGGTCTGCCTAGTCATCTTTGCAGCTACAGAAAATAACTTTACATTCCGCTTAAATTTCTCTTGTCAGTGTGTTGGTAAAGTAAAGCACTAATCCAAACATTATAAAGAATAGTTACACAGAAGAAATTCTATATGCTCTTTATTCCTTTTAGCTGTAAAGGTCAGAGGTCAAGATGAGAATAAATTAGAAAAAAAGAATTTACACGACATGATGAAGAAAATAATTACAGTTTTATGGATACTAGCACCTGGAAGGATTTTGGACAGCTGGTAATTAAGGGAATTTAGCAGATGCTGAAAACATGTTTGCTTGCTTTCTGAATGAATGAATGAATGAATGTTCTAATTCAAGGCTTATAAACTGCACTTCTTGGAGGGAGATGTGGGTTCTATAAGGCACACAGTTTTCTGTACAAAGGTGATGTAAATGTGTGATTATGAGAGTGTGTGTAAGTGTGTAAATGGGTGTTAGCACATGTATGAGAAAGTAAATGTGTCATCATGTGAACAAGTATGCAGGTGTGCTTCAAGTGTGCATGTGAGTGTGTGTGCCAGAGAATGAGTGTGGATTGCTAAAATGTGTGATCATCAGTGAGTGTGGAAGTCCATGAGCATGTAAATGCAACAGTGTAAATAAATGTGTCATAAAAATGCCAAATTGTGTGTGTACCAGTTTGATAATGTATAAGCGTGAGTGTGTATGTGATTGTGAGAGTGGGTCTACCATGTAAGAAAGTGAATGTGTGCAAAAATATGAGTATGTTTGTAAAAGTGAGTGTATGAGAGTGTGTAAGTTGCACCCATGAGTGTGCAATTGGCTGTGTTGGTGTGCACAAATTTACAAGTGTATGAGCATTTGAGTGTGCTAAGGTGTGTCTTAATGTGGGAGTGTGAAAATGAGCATGTAATTATAAGTGCGTGGAGTGTGTAAGAGTGACTGTGCAAATATGTGATAGTGTGCTTAAATTGCAAGTGTGAGAAAACAAGCATGGACACCCGCTTATGCAAAGTTTAAGTGTGCAAGAGTTTGCAAATATGTGCTCATGTGAATGAGTATGGGATAATGTGCGTAAATGTATTAATGTTCAACAGTGTGATCATGTGAAACAGTATGCAAGAGTGTGCAAATTTGTAAGTGTGCAAGAAGTGTGCAAAGTCTTGTAAGTGTGTGAGTGCATGAATGTTTGAAAATGATGATGTTTGTAAGTGGCATGTGAATATGTATATGTTTGAGTATGATTGATTCAAGACTACACAGAGAGCTGGGGGAGAATTTGAATTCATATGGAGATGCCTACACAGATGGCTTTACCACTGAATTACTTTGTGGATACTAAGAAGATTCTCTCATTTACTAAAAGAAGAAAAAAATTAAAGATCATTAATTCTGCCATTCCTACCTATTTATGTGTGTCAGATGAGCTAAATGTTAAATACTGGCTTTATTATACTCCTGATATTCCATTGAATATCTCTTCAAACACCTCAAACTTAATCTATGGGGACAATGAATCTCACTTAAAGTATCAGGGAAAGACCCAATGATTCCAGACACCATAGTGCAATGATGCTTTCATTTAATAATGCTCTAGAATTACATTTTCTTCCCCAATTTTCCATCTCTTATGCTAAATTCATTTCTTTTGTTGCCGTGACAGTTTCTAGCCAGGGTTTAAGTACCCAGAGTTCTGCTTTCAGGGTAGTAATTTTTGATGTTTATTTGTAATGACAGTAAAAGTTCTGTGAAAGAGTTCATGTGTATGGCTTACTTTGAGAATTTTCTAAGTTCAAAGAAAAAAAAATCCCATTTCAGAGAAGGGACATATCCAATTACTAGGAAATGAGTGATAACAAAGTGGCCAATACAGAGGTAGTATTCTAGATAACCTCAATTAAAAATCATCATAACAAAGCAAAAATGAGACAGTACAATACTCATTAATGGCTTACTGGAAAGCTAACGACAGAGTTGGTGGCAGAAAATTGAAATTTCTTTTCTGCATGAGTTAATGAATCATTCTGTTTAACAAGAGAAGGGCTAGGAAAGGGCAAGAGTCTCTTCTGTGATTAATAAACAAGTGATATAATCCACAATATAGAACAATATACTAGTAACCTTGGGAAAATTTATTTTAGACAATTCTTGTTAGCTTCTGTGGTAATTTGAATCAGATGGTCCCCAAAAAGTCATATTTTGAATGCTCCATCCCTAGCTTGTAAAATTTTTGGAGGTGAAGCCTTGCTGAGGAGGTGTTTTGCTGGGCATGAGCTCTGGAGTGTCCTCACCAAGCCCCACTGCCAGAGCTCAGCTCACTCTCTTTTGGCTGTTGCTCACCTGATGTATAGCAGAGGCGATGGCCATGTTTCTCCTGACATTAGGAAGTTTCCACTCAAGACTGTAAGCCACAGTCAACCTTTTCCTTCCATTAGCTGCTTTTGATCAGGTGTCTGTCTCTGCAATGTGAAGGTAACTACAACAGCTTCCATTATTTTTTCAAAAATTGAGACAAATGTGTATGTAAGAATATTTGCGGTGCCATATGATTGGTGGGTGATAGCATAAGTCCTACCTTCGCAGAACCTTTAGAAAGTAGATATTTAACGATATTGCAATATTATATTTTCATAGTAGAACCAGGAAACTGTGCAGGAAGAAAAGCAAAATATTGCTCATCTGAGGTATGGGGAAGAGAAGAGGGGAGACAGAGAGGAGCTTGGGACATTGACAGGCATGAGGAAAGATAGGGCACCTTGACAAGAATTGGTGCTGCTTGAGAATGAATATGAGCAGGTGAGACATAAGCTTGCTGACAATATACATGTGTGCACGTACATATGTGTGTGCAGATACATGGTTGCTTATGCATAGACAGAGGGGAGCTGAGATGAAAGAAAAACAGTGGGTTTTGAAAGTCTTGCTCAAGAATATGAACTTTATTCTGGAAGTTACAAGCCTCTGGAAGATTGTAAGATCAAGAAGTAGCATGGTAACACTTGTGACACCAAGATGGAGGAGGATGGATAGGAGTTGGCAAAAGGAGAGAGAGAGAGAGAGAGAGAGAGAGAGAGAGAGAGAGAGAGAGAGAGAGAGAGAGAGAGAGAGAGAGAGAGAGAGAGAGAGAGAGAGAGAGAGAGAGAGAGAGAGAGAGAGAGAGAG
>PVHP010039583.1:0-16276 GCA_004024765.1 Zapus hudsonius | reverse complement strand
TACGGACAGGAGAACCTGGCTGATTACTAGTCTATCCATGGTCCCCTGTCACAAGGACTGATCCAGACGACCCATGGAGGAGGTTATCCAGTTGAGGGGGGAGGGGAGGGCAGTGGGGAATTGGGGATAACAACTCATTGTTTGCCCACTAAATAAATGTTGTAACTCATTATGGACAATAAAAAAATAAATAAATAAATATAAATAAATAAATAAATAAAAAATAAAAAATAAAAAAAACATGTAGGTAAAAACATCTTGAGTATCTCTCACAGTTATACTCATAGTTTTCAAGTAAATTAGCCACAAACAATGCCATTTTTATCTTTTTTATGGTTTTTTTTGGGGGGGTTGGTTTGGTTTTGATGGGGTCTCACTAGGTGGGGCCCTGGTGGGACTAGAACCCACCATGTAATTCAACTGGCCTTGTACACACAGCAATCCTCCTGCCTCAGCCTCCCAAGTGCTAGGATTACAGGCATGCGATACCATCCATTCTACTTTAATATATCAACTTTTATATCATATGATAATTATACCATTATTAAGTCAGAAGAAAAATGCATTGTACATAATGCCAGTACAACTGTCATATTTTAATTTATTGAAAATAGATTCCTGTCACAGATGAAATTGTCATTAAATCCACAAAACATAAAAAATACCTATTATCTAATCTCTGAACCCCTGTATTTCCCATAAAAATGAAGTTATTTAAATTCCACTTTCAGTTTAGCTAGTCACTTGTTTTCTTCTCAAACACAGAAACACCATGTGGAAGGTTCTCCTTAGCACCCCGTCTAATGACACCGAGAGAAAACCACTAAGCCACCTTAACCAAAGCATGTGTCTTCGGAATAAAGAGGGAAAAGCAGAAGCTCTGAGTTGTCCACTTGCTCTTATCTTACAAGGTTAAAAATCTTCGCTTTAGGATCCAGGAGAATCCCAACATTCGGCTCTCTCTGAAGTAGAAAGTACTCAGGTCTTTCCTTTTCTCCATCATCAGACAAGTGTGCACACACACAAAAGCATTCGAGAAAAGCTCTGTGATATTTTTCAAAAGGTAAGTCCGTTGCCAAAAGAAAATTAAATTAATTTCAGACAAGCCTGATGAATTCAAGAGCAACTCACCATTCTCATTCTTTGAGCAAATGATCTTATTTTTACAAAGGAATCAAAATCAGGAGTCACCCACTCTAGCAGACAAAATAATGCACCTGCTCCCTTTGGTCCATTTGTAAAACATCAGTGTCCTAATGCCAAGAACCTGTGACTACCTCCACTTACGTGAAAGAGAAGTTAAGTTACACAGGAACTTGGGTGGATAATCAACTGACTTTAGGATAAGGAAATCATCAACGTCATCATTTTAACCAAGGAGGCCCACAGCAGAACTCCACAACTGCAAGCTACCTGTGTGTCGTGTAAGCAATCAGAGCCCACTCCTAATGCCATAGAGCAGCGGCAGGAAGGCAGGCAGACACACCCTACTCTTCACCACCTCTCCATCATCCACCCTTCGTGGGAATCACAGAGTGGAACTACATAGCTCGGCTACGTCACAGATCAGCCCCTCCACACACAGTGCACACACAGACTCAAAAGGAAAGAGCACTGACCTCAAATCTCTTTTTACCTTTCACGGAGAGGCATGGAGGAGGCAGCCGAAGAAGCCGGTCACAGTGATAAGTGCCCCCTGCAAGGGGCAGCCCGCTTCAGCCCAGGCACCCAACAGGGGAAGTGTGTTCCCAGGCAAGTTCCCTCTGTCACAGGCTCACTGGAGAGGAGTGAGCTCAGCTTTTGGCAACAGGCTCTTAAACATTAAAATCCACTCAGTGAAGTTTGCCATAAGTCACTTTAATAGCCCAGCAGAGCCAAACACAGATTCTCAGGTGACCAACCTCACCAGCCAGGTTCTTCCTAGCTTTCCTTTACGGGACTGCAACACCCCCCCACACACACACACACACACTATCCGCCCTCCTACATACATCCTCCTCACCAAGTAAGTACCAAGAGAAAATCATGTTCTGATGATGAAATTCTGCACTCGGAACCATGCCCCTCTACAAGGTGCAGGAATGTCACAGCACATGACATTGGTGTCCTCTTCTTCTTCCCTCATCAAGGCAGGTGCTTGCAACCCCATGCTCCACCCACCTCTGTGGCACATGGTGTCCTCTGTTTATTTGGGGGGGGGGGGTTGGGGAGAAGGCACTGGGGACCCAACCCAGGACATGACATATGCCAAGCAAACCCTCTACCACTGAGCTACATCCCCAGACCCTTTTATGAAATTGTCCCCTGCAGCCTTGAACTCATGGTAACCCAAGCAAGACTTAAACTTGGGATTCTCCAGCTTGAGTCTCCCAAGGAGCTAGGATTACAGGCATGTGCCTCCACCTGTCCACAGTATTGCTACCACATCATCCAATTCCCACCAGCTGAACTAGGGCTGAGGAGCTGCCCTGAGAGGGGACACCCAGCACATCTGGAAACCAGGCAGACATCGGGCTGTCAAGTCTTCAATTATCTGTGGCATGCCAATTCAAGGAAAACCAGACTCTCTGCGTGTCAACCTCTAAGTGCATCCACCCTGATGATTTTCAAGTGATGGATGCTAAACGGAGAAAACACTGCACAGATGGACATGAGCAGACACTTGTCTGAGAGCTGGGCAGTCGGTTCCTTCGTCAACTGGGAGATCTAGACAGAACACCAGTCAGTTATTTCCTAGCTTCCTTTTTGAAATTGTTTGTTGTTTCTTTGTTTGCAAGAAGAAGGAGAGAGTATGTATACACCAGGTCCTATTGTTGATAAAAACAAACTCCAGACACATGTGTTACTCTGTGCATCTGGCTTTACATGGGAGCTGGGAAATTGAACCCAGGATTGGAACCCTTACAAGCAGGCGCCTTTAACTTCTTAGTCAAAGGAGTAGAAAAGAAGAAAAGACATAGCTCTGTGACATAAAGGGTGTCATATGCCTTTGTCTCTGTTCCACATTTAATGGACATGTATTATGTTTTATGTTTAGGTATTGTGTTTTATGCAATTCGTTTGAAAACAATGCAATTCAACATGTTAAGCACTGAAAAACTTGATTCCAAATCATAGTGCAGGGCTGGAGAGATGACTCAGTAGTTAACGGTCTTGCCTACAATGCCTAATGACCCAAGTTTAATTCCTCAGTACCCACATAAAACCATAGGCACAAAGTGTCATGTGCATCTGGAGTTTGTTTGCAGTGGCTGGAGGCCCTGGTACTCCCATATTCATTCTCTCTCTCTCTCTCTCTCTCTCTCTCTCTCTCTCTCTCTCTCTCTCTCTCTCTCTCCCCTTGCAAATAAAATGTTTTTATTTAGTATAGGCATGCCAGGGCCTCTAGACACTTTGAATGAACTCCAGATGCGAGCACCATTTTGTGCAGCTGGTGACAACCTGGGAAATCGAACTCAGGTTGTTAGGCTCTGCAGGCAAATGTCTTAACCACTGAGCCATTTCTCCAGCCCTAAATAAAATATTTTTTACAAACTCATAATACAGAGGATGGGGCTTAGCAAGTGTTTGGCCAGCATACTCAAGGCCATGGGGTTTCATCCCCAGCAACCAAATAAAACCTTATTTCAAATAGGAAACCAAGGTGATATAAAACATAAGCAAAATTAAGCTACTAGCACACAGTAGGAATACTTACAACTAGCTCTCTACCATGTTCTTAGCACACAGTAAGTCCTCCATCCATTTATTTTCTCTGTATTCTCTGCCTTATTTCTCAAACTGTTTAGGTGTTGCTGAAAATCTCTTGCCATGTCTTGGCAAAGTTTAATTTGCCCAGGCAGTTTCTCATGACCTTGAAGTCTGTGTTCAACAATGAAATCACTTGGCTTCATATCCTACCCATTTATTAATCCCAAACAACAGAGGAAGAACTTTCACACAGAAAATGTGAGACCTCTGCTGGCCCGCATCCAGCCTGCTTGCATTCACTTCCAGTGAAGGTCATCAAAAACCGTGCGATGACCTCGGCTTTTCAGAAACTACATGCAACAACGTTTTGCTGGAGAGGAAACAGAACAGCAATGAAACTGTTCAGATGTATGACAAATGATCCTGGAAGTTTGCAGTCTGGACAGAGTGAGCTGAGCTGAGAGGCAGCAGCGGGTGCTGAGCAGAAAGAAAGCTGTGAGGTGGGTAGGAAAGGTGGCTTTATGGACCTATCCTTCCCTGGAGGGTCCTTACTGTCGCTAAGGTGGAGGGGGGGAGTCTATCCTGAAATGAGATGTCCACCTCAGGTCCCCACATCACTCATTTTGTAAAAGCCAGCATATTAGTTATGTTTATCATCAGTGACCAAAACATGTGACAGAATCAACTGAGGGAGGAAAGGTTTGTTTGAGCTCACAGTTTCCAAGGGTTTCAGACCATCAAGGCAGTACTCTGGGAGTTCACGGTGGTGGAAGAATGTGGCGAGGCTCTTCACATCATGGAAGACCACACAGCAGAGCGAGAAGCTGCTACCTGGGTGGGTATAACCTTCAAAGGCCCAGCCCTAGTGACCTGTTTCCCCAGCTGGGTCTCACTCCTACAGGTTCTACAAACACTGCAGATATGAGCCAGGAGATTCAAACCTGCTTTTACTCAAGCCAAAGTGGGCATTTTAGAAATGAGCACTAATGAGGTTTGTGTGTGCCTGTGATTAATAAAGCAAATATTTGCAACTCTGTTCTTTTCTTTGGTTGGTTTTCATGAAGAGAAGGAGGAGAAGAATCTGACCCTTTTTTTCAAGTCTTTAAATTTGACTCAGGCAGCGGCAGCAGCAAGAACCTGACTGATCCCAGGAATCTCCCTGTATCTGTGACTAACAGGCACTTCTGTGCTTTTGGCCCTGCAAAGTCTCTTTTAGCATCCAGAAATAGAATCATCCATCCTTCCCACAACTCCTGGATAGTTTTCACTCACACACGGCCCTCTGGACTGAGCCACAAATGAAACCAATATTTTCCTGCCTGCTAAGCTAAAATGATTTCCCAAGGCATAAATAATGAGCATCCAAGAAAGACAAAATTAGAAGGGCAATAGATGAAGGGGGTCTTGCCCCTCCCCCTCCTAATGTTAGTCATTCTCTATGTGGGACAAGCCACAAACGGAAGAAGAAGAAAAAAAAACTGCTTTTCTGAACACTGAAAACAGAAGCATTTCTTCTTTGCCCTAGGTCAGTACATGGCGTGAGGCAGGAGACAGGAAGCCATATCACCCAGGGTAAATGCCATCCTGCCATTACTTGATCCTGTCCTAATGATGAGATAAAGAAAGGCTCTCCAGGTCCGATCACTCCTCCTCTTTCATCAGTCAAGGTCAAGGGAAAATTTGGCTAACATTTTCCTTTGGATTCCCCCCTCAGAGCAGAACCTGAGGCAAAGATTCAAGTCTGTGTTTATTCTGGAGGTGGTCCCAGGGAACACTTGTAAGGAGTAAAGAAACGAGACAGGGAAGGGAGCAAGTTACCAATGAACTGTAACCCTCTGGGCGACACCGAGAGAACCACTCAGTGAGTTCTCCAGGGAGACACAGAGAACTAAGGGCTGATGGGGACCAGAGCAACTGGACCAGCCCTGGGTATCAGCCCGTCCAACTAAAGCACACCCTCCAGGAAAAACAAAGCAAGTGTTCACAACTGTAGGGAAGTACCAAGTAGGGGTGAGGTACCAGCAGCCTCTGGGAGAGCCAGGGCTGAAATTGTTTACAGCAGAGTCCTTAAACAAGAGAGAGACATGACAGTTCAATGACACGTCTCCTAGAATACAAAGTCGAATTTTTTTACACATGTAATTATCCTTCACAAAAGAAGATGTGAGCTTTAGTTAAATTCTGGTAGTCTCATTATAAGAGACCATCAACTTCTCTTAATAGAAAACAGCAAAGTACTGTGTAGGAAAAAAAAATCCGTAAGGACCTCAATCAATGCTGTGCTTGGACACCATTAAAAGGATGAGCAGAAACATTTAATAAATACAAACTTGGCAACTGAAGGCAGTGTTGAAAGACTGAGAATACTCAAAACAAAAAAAAGGTTGAGTGGACAAAGTCATTACTAGAATTTTCAAATTGTGGTAATGCCACTAAACAGGTAAAGGAGATAGGCTTGTCTCGAAGAGTAGTTGCAGAAACTAAAAATAAAACCATGTGTGTTGTAAATACATGTGTGTTGTAGATACTGGCTGAATATCAGAGAGGTTGATACTTGCATAACCAGTGATATCAAACATATGAAACAGACCTCAGCACTTACACGTATTGGAAGTCTGAAAGTTAAATTTCTCATCCCAGAAATCATATTCCTAGGAAGTTATCAGAATTAAGTAACTGGAACGAAGGAACCAATGACAATAATAATAGGAGTTAATAATAATAGTGAATAATTATCTAGAACTCGTTTTATTGGTTATTTGTTTATTTGTTTGAGAGAGAAAAAAGAGGGAGGGAAGAAGGGAGGCAAAAAAAGAGGAAAGGAAGGAGGGAGAGAAGGAAGGAAGGGAAGGAGGGAGAATGGGCACATCCAGGCCTCCTGCCACTGCAAACCAACTCCAAGTGCATAAGCCACTTTGTGCATCCGTCTTTACGTGGGTCCTGGGGAATCAAACCTGGGTCATTAGGTTTTGTAGGCAAGCACCTTAACCACTGAGCAATCTCTACAGACCTTATCTAGAGCTCTTAAGGAGTGCCAGATAATTGCTAGGAGGAACTCTCAACTGGAAACAATTCTGCCCTAGGAGTTCTCTGGCAATAAGAAGAAAACTTTGTTTGTTAGCAATGGTGGGTGGAGGCCAGGGATGCTGTGGGTGTCCACCATTCCCAGGTAGTTCCCAAAACAAAGAACTATCTAGCACAAAGAAGCAATAGGATTTGGTTGAGAATACTATTAAGAATTCTACCTCTACTGGTACCCAGTGTGATGTGGTTTATACCTATCACTTCTGTGATCTTCATAACAACACTAAAGTTTTCATACTGTATCCATTTTACAGATCAATAATTATTTTAATGTATTTATTTGCAAGCAGAGAGAGATGGAGAGAAGAGAGACAGAAAAAAAGAATTGGTGTGCCCAGGGCCTCCAGCCACTGCAAATGAACTCTGGTGCGCTCTCTCTCTCTCTCTCTCTCTCTCTCTCTCTCTCTCTCTCTCTCTCTCTCTCTGATTGAAAATGAATAAATAAAATATAAAAAAATAAATAATAAGATTTGAATGGGACTGCACAAAATGTTAGTGCTTTAAATTTGGAAGTGGTAATGTTCAGGGCAAGGCTAAGTAATTTGGATTTTTAGACATATAAATTTCTGTATTTTATTATTTGGTACCTCACTGTCCCCACAGAAAATGGAAAACTACGCATCTCAATTCAGCCAAACCTGTATTATTTTAGAGTTCTATCAATGGTAACAGTAATTAACAATGATCATGATCACAGTGGTAACATTATTGTCAGTGTTACCACTACAGCATTTACTGTAGGCTTCCTACATGGATTCCCATATCACCTAATCCCTCTAAGACCCACATGGGGAGAGGCTCTTATTATTCCCAATTTTTAAGCAAATTCACAGAGACCAAAAATTAAGTATCTTCTATTTTAGAGCTGTAAACCAAAGGATCTGACTTGGAATTCGGGTGCTTGATGACAAAGTCTACAAACATGTGTTAGGATATATGGGAACAAGGGAAGCACACTTCCCTACCCTTCCTCCTCACCTGAAGGCAAGGAACTAATCAGATCTGCTATACAGAAATCAAAACCTGCCCTTGGAAGTAAGTTGACTAATTTGAATAAACTTAATGACTTAATGGAATAATTATTGTATTTTAATCCAATATTGGCAAATAAATGTTTGTTTAAAAAGCATAGCCAGGTAGACTTGAAGGAAAAGATAAGGCTGTCAAAGTGTCCCCAGGAACGCCTGAGATCAAAGACTGCAACATGGAGAGCTCTTCCTCCTATCACACTGTCCTTCTAGATTAGAGGCTTCGAGAAAAACTCATTCTGTTAATAGGTAAATGGATACCTTAGAAAACATAACAGAGGGCTTTGTAAACACGTGAAGCATCTGATCTGGAACAGTAAAGAGGAAAGATAAATATAAAACACAGTTTGTGGATAGTAGATTGTTGGGCTCCCCTGTCTCCAACATAGCCTCACCTCCCCAGAGCACACATTACAGAATAAAGTCACAGAAAACAAAACACTGCGATCTTTCTGGATCCCTGAGGCACAGATTAACTTAACAAATAACAGGAATCAAGATCCTAATAACATATCATCAAGGGGAAATGAGGGGGAACTTGTCAGGAGCCGAAGTAGACACTCCTAGCTGTGCTGTGCCCTCTGTCCCCAAAGCAGGCAAGGGGCAGCTGTGAGGAACTGGGCACAACCAGTCCCCAAATTCTACACGTCCCAGGTGTCCTGTTTCTCCAGGCTGTCATATCAGAGGGAAGACGGCATGCCAAGGCCAGTGAAGAGGGCCAGAAACTGACCAAGGGTACAGAACTTGTATGTTTCCTTTCAAATGACAATGTGTCCCTAATAAGATGTGAGTAAATCCTCAAAATGCTCCCTTATCAAAAATGGAACCGTGCGTGTGTGTGTGTGTGTGTGTGTGTGTGTGTGTGTGTGTAAATGCACATACACAAAATAGGCACATGCATGTGGAGTCCGATACGGTCTCAGATACCGTTCCTTCAGAGATCATCCATCATCTTGAGACAGGGTCTTTCACCGGCCTTACCTTGTCAAACAGACTAGACTGGCTGGTCACAAGCCCAGGGATACACCTCTCTCCACCTCGATGCTGGGATTACAAATCTGCATCACTCATGCCCTCCCCCACCCTGTTCTCTCTCTCTCTCTCTCTCTCTCTCTCTCTCTCTCTCTCTCTCTCTCTCTCTTTCGCTCGCTCGCTCGCTCTCTCTCCCTCTCTTTCTCTCTCACTCCACTTGCAAATAAATATTAAATATTTTTTAAAAGATCCAGGTGTGGTGGTATGCACCTTTGTTCCCAGCACTGGGAAGGCAGAAGTAGGAGGATCACTGTGAGTTCCTGGGGCTACAGAGTGAATTCCAGGTAGCCTGGGCCAGAGACCCTACCTCAAGAAAAAAAAAATGAGAAGAAGTAACAGTATATTTTATTTTATGGAGCAAGAAAATAAGAACTAATTCTGGTATATCCATATTTCAGCTTCACATACTGTTGATTTGTAAGCCAAAGCAATAAAGATAAACAGCCTAGAATGGCTTCCAATGGCTTTGGATCCCATGGCTCGCTTCCACAGACACCCCGATTCCATGCACTTCTGATTCATTGCTGTCTCATGCACTGACCAGGAAAATTACAAACAAACAAAATGAGCCAGAAGCTGGGCGAGGTCTGAGGTGTCGCACCAAGTAAGCCTAGGACCATTGTAAACTCACGGTTTTCAGATAAGCACAAGGACCACCCAGAGAGATGAAACTATGTTTCCAGCCCAGGCTTTTGAAAGTACCAAATGATGACATCTGTCATGATGTTATGGTGGGTGAATGCATCCAGACCTCTTGGAGCCTGGTCCCAGGGAGAAACTACAGCATCAGATAAGGGAGAAACCTTCTTGGAGGTCATGGAAGGATTCCTGGATGAGGTGTACTTAACCACTCAGGATCGAATTATCACTGATCTAAGAAAAGAATGAACTCGAGGACACATTGCTTCCAAGCAGTCCACACCGGCTCATGAGCTGGGGATGTAGCTCAGGTTGGCTGACTATGCACCAACCCCAGAACCACAGAAAACCTGGGGTGTGGGTACGTGCTTTTGATCCCAGCACTTGTGAGGTGGAGGCAGGAGGATCAGAAGTTCAACATCATCCTAGGCTACAAAGTGAGTCGAAGGCCAGCCTGGGCTACAAATTAAAAAAAAAAAGAAAAACATATACCAAGCACTTTCACAGTGAATTACGGACTCCAAGGCACCAGTGTGAGAGCAACGGGAAGCCAGCAGCCGCTTGCTGATGCTCTACTCCGTTTTGGTTGAACAAAATGTGAAAACAGGATTCTAGAAGCTGATTGGAAAATCAATCTGCCTCCCTTCGCATGTAATCATTTCAGGAGAAGAGCTTTTTCACAAGCAAATTATGTCTCCAATTTTAGCCTACTTGAGTGGCAAACAGTGCCCTGCTGGCCAAGCTATTTGGCACAGCAACTTTAGTTTATCACGTCCTCTGCAATCAGCCCGTGGGCAGGCACATCTCAACAATGTCAGGTGCCGGATGCGATCTAGAAACTGGTACCCAAGTGTGAACTGGTACCCACGCCCTTCATTGGCCTTGTGCATAAACCGTCTTCATAGGCTATGCTGCGGCCCAGGGGTACCTGTGAGTCCAATCAGTAAGCTTAAAACCAGACTGAAAACAGGGAAGCACCTCCACTAACTACCCTAAGACCCAGGAAACAGCAGCACTCAAAAACTGTTCACCAAATAACCATTCAGGTTGACAGAAAACTCTAGAAACATAATTTAAAAAACAGAGTTTAAAAGCCTAAAGAGGGCTGGAGACATAGCTTGCCTACAAAGTCTAATGAACTGAATGATTCCCTGACACCCACGGAAAGCCAGATGCAGAAGGTGGCGTGGAGTTCATTTGCAGCAGCTAGAGGCCCTGGCATGCCCATTTGTATTTCTCTCTCTCTCTCTCTCTCTCTCTCTCTCTCTCTCTCTCTCTCTCTCTCTCTCTCTCTCTCTCTCTCTCTCTCTCTCTCTTTCTCTCTCTCTCAAGCTCATGGTGTTATCAATGCTTACACTCTTTCCAATACAAATCCAACAGGTTAAGAAGTAAAACACCGGGCAAACCAGGTGTGGTGATGCCTGTAATCCCAGCACTCTGCTGCAGAAATAGGAGGATCGATGTGCATTTGAGACCAGCCTGGAACTACAGAGTGAGTTCCAGATCAGCCTTGGCTAGAGTGAAACCCTATCTTGGAAGGGGGGAGGGAATACCAGGCAAATATTATCTGCCAACAGTCTTCCAATGAAGGGAGGAAATGTCACCTCTCTCTGTCAGTCACCAAATGCAGAGTCACCTTCAACATTTTCTATTTTTGTTTAGATTTTATTGCTCAGAGGAATTTTGCAGCCTAAGGTCTAGCAACCAATTCAGTGTGCTTATAGAATGTAGTCTCAGGGGCTTTTACCTCATGCTGCACACTCTGCTTGGCCACAAAATAAATTCTCATTCTAGAACCCAAGTTTTTCCTCATGAAAGAAGGAGCGATGGACAGGCAGGAGCTGACTAGATCAGATGGGTCCAGGGGACATGAAGGTGAAAATGAGAACTGTTCTATCAGCCACCAGCTAAACATCCACAACCTCCCAGTTTAAAATTCCATTACTACGAAACACACCTTGAAATAAACCTTGATTTTTCATACATGTGGGCAAGATATCATGTGGTCATTCTTTTAGGGATTCACATAAGCACAGATAAAATACAGGAAGTTATTTCCATTTCAAGATTTTCTGCTGTATTTCCAAAGGTCACCTTAAACGAAAGTAGTGTGTGCATCTGTACACACACACACACACACACACACACACACACACACACACACACACAAAATACTTTTTCTTAGGTAATGCCAAAGTTAGGTAATAGATCATTTTTTTAAGTTGAGATAGGGTCTCCCTATGTAGCCCTGGCTGGCTTAGAACTCACTATGTAGACCAGGCTAGCCTCAAATGCAAAGTGATCATATTGCTTATACCTGCCGAGTACCAGGATTGTGGATATGTGTCACTATGTCTGGCTAATAAACACACATGAATGACTAAACGTCTATCAGTACCGGCAAATGGTAGAATGCAGGGGTCAGTTGTAGTTCTCTCAAAAGAAAAGGTAATCGCTAGAGTTTTCTAAGCAAATCCAAAACAGAAGCTACTTATGCCAGAAAGGGGGTTACTGGGTCTGAGCAATTAAAGTCATGTGCTTGCAAAGCCTGCTTGACTGGGGTTCAAATTCCACAGTAGCCACGTAAAGCTGGGTGCAAAAAGTGCATATGCATCTGGAGTTTATTTCCAGTGGCCAAATTCTTTGGAGCATCCACATTTATATTCATATTCTCTCTCTGTCTCTGTCTCTCTCTCTCTTCTGTGTGTGTGTCTCTTTCTCTCTCTCTCTCTCACTATCTCTATCTCTCTCTCTCTTTCTCTCCTCCCAAATAAAAAAACGAAAATAAGAAGCCGGGTGTGATAGTGCACACCTTTAATCCCAGCACTTGGGAGGCAGAGGTTGGAAGATTCCTGTGAATTCAAGATCAGATTGGGATGACAGAGTGAGTTCCAGGTCAGCCTGGGTTAGAGCAAGACCCTACCTCAGGGGAAAAAATAGCGAGCGAGCGAGCGAGCGAGAGCGAGAGAGAGAAAGAGAGAGAGAGAGAACAGGGTCACTGTCATGGACCAAAAGAAGCTAAGGCATACAGTCCTGATGTCCACAAGAAAGTGGGCCAGGTCAGAAGCAGGGACACTAACCCTGGGAGTATGTGCCCAGTGAGGGCTGACTGTGCCAGCAGTAAAGGACCAGGCCAGTCTAAGAGGATCTGCTTCTCAGAGGGCCACGCAGATGGCTCTCTGGCAGAGCGCTCCCACTGATGATACACAAGAATCTTTGCTCGGTGCCTCTCTTCCCGCATTTCAAAGCCACCTTTTCCAGTATCTGGAGCCAGACTGGCATTGGACTGGCATCTATCATGCTTCCAGACTACTAGGACAATTCTCTGTTTGGAGAAATAACCCTCGCTGCAGACTAAATAAAGCTTTTTATATAAGGCACCAAAAAGCAAATAGGTCATGTGTCAAGGAATTACAGGTGCCTGGGCTCTCTGCTTACTTGCAAAAGTAAGAAGCTTTCTGAGCAAAGGAAAAGGAGCAGTGTAACCAGACAAACCCACCAGGCACCCTGCCACAAACATACCCCCGGAGCCACTCACAGCCATTAGCTCTCCTGTATGGCTATTTTCTGCCATGAAGCACCTCAGTAGCTATGTGAAACCAGCCTAACATTACAGATTCCATGTTTTCTAGACTAAAGGCTAAGAGCACATTGATGAGCAGTAAATATCTGTAGATATGGAGACTTCAACTCAATATCTAGATATATTCTTTTCCTGTCTTAGCTTGAAAGGTTCGATCTATTATCATAAATGGTCATCATTTGTTATCCTTCCCTCAATTTGGCCAAGTTACAGACAAGGAATTTTACACACATAGACCTTTAAAGACCAGCATGAGCCCCACAAGCTTCCTCAGGTTCAGGAAGGATGCAGCATCCTTGGGATCAAATTCCACATCTAACTCAAAAGCCTCCTCCTATAACTGCCATTTTCCATAAAACATATGGAAAATGGATTTTCTCTAAAAGTTTCTGGGTTTGCCAGCCATATGAAATTAATTATCTGTGAATAAAAATGTAACGAAATAGTGGGGGTATCTAAATGATTACTAGTCTCCACACAGTTTGGGATGCTGGCAGTTCCCACAGTAACCCCAAGAGAAAGAGAAGCTCTGAAATCAGCATCCAAAGACTCAAACCTCTAACCCAAATGTCTGCAAATAGATCTGGAAGCAGAGGAGGTCTGTCTTGATTTAAGTTAGACGTTAAGTATCTTGAAACTCAAAGGAAATTCAGAGACGACATTCAAAATCTGCCAGTTCCTACAGAAAATTTCATTTAGAATTATTGAAAGTTTAAAAATCAGAGGTCCAAGCAACAGAAAAAATGGGCAATATATATAAAGGCAAAAAAATCATTAAAGAATTTGTCTAAATCACAAAGACCCCTAAGTTCTCAATATTAAAGCAGCCTTAATACTCACCCACCACAACTCAGGGAACTGAGCGGACGAAGGGGCAGAAAGATTGTGAGAGCTGTGGTGGGGGAGACTATCCAGAGGCATGGCACCCCTCAGTAACAACATACTAGGGCCAGGAGAACCGGGCTGAATACTAGGCTATCCATGGTCCCCTGTCACAAGGACTGTCCAGACTGCCCACGAAGGAGGATATCCAGCTGATGGGGGATGGGGAAGAGGGGCATTGGGGAACTGGGGATAACAATTTATTGTTTGCCCATTAAATAATGTATCTCATTATGGACAATAAAAAAAAAAGAATTTGTCTAAAGAGCCAATAAACAGAGAAGTTCAACTTCACACACACACACACACACACACACACACACACACACACACACCCCACACATCCGAATTCAAGCACAAATCTTCTCTTGGTGGATGGTAGTTTCACAGTAAAGGCACACTCGCTCCCCCATATTAGCCCACGGAACTAAGATATAGATACATGTACCCTGGCGTTCGTCATTTCTCAAATTTTTTCTTTATGGTTTTCTTTTGTTGCAATGGCATGCTAATAACAGAAAATAGTTTGAATTTTGTTACAAAAAGAAAAATTGGAGTCAGGCAGGGTGGTACACGTCTTTGATCTCAGCACTCTGAGAGATTGCTGTAAGCTTGAAGGCCACCTGGAGCTAGAGTGAGTTCCAGGCAACCTGGACTAGAGTGAGACCCTGCCTTAAAAAATAAATAAAAAAAAAGAAAAAGAAATGAAGAAAAAAAGAAGAGAAAAGAAAAATTGTGTCGGTGAGATCTTGGACAGAAAGCTTTATATTTGTAGATTCAAAGCAAAAAACAAAAAATAAAAAAAAAGTTTAACAATACAAGCAATACTATTAACAATGGTTACAGGAGAAGAAAAGGAGAGACAATTTTTGACTTTGTACAATTTTCAATCTGTGTTGGTATTCTTTTAAGAGTCTGATTCCTTAATGAATTTTTTAAGTGTTTTAAATGCATTAGTAAAACCTAAATTTGGGGCCAAAAACTTTTTAATAATAGAATGTTCCTTCAACCTGAGAGCGATTCCACAGAGGCAGCCACACTGATCCCTGCCCAGCTCACAATCTGGGTTTCTATTTTTCCAGTTTACACAGAAAGCTTGACTTTTTTTTTTTTTTTGGATGTTATGTCTCTTTATTTTATTTTATTTAGAAAGCTTGATTTTTGTTCCCTGAGCCCTAGACTACGATTCTCTTCGTACAATGCCAGAACCGAGCTATGACTCAGCTTCCTCAGCCAAACAATGCGAGTCCTAGTGCGGTGGGGAAAAACTACTGCAGTTATCAGTTCGCTGAACTGGGGAAATTAAGGTCAAAACTGGAGTCACTGGGCCCAGATCATATCTAACTCTCACAGGGTCCCTAACATCACTCTCTGACCAAATCCCAGATTTGCTAATGGTTAGAATAGGAAGCACCTGGTGCCCTCGAAGTAGGGGTCAGAACACTGAAGTGAAAACCTGGAACCGATCCAAGACCTTTCAAGCAATGCCAAGGAAATGTACACCAAAAAGGTGACAGGTACGTGCCTTCAACCTAAGTACTTTGAAGAGTCATAACGAATACCTTTGATTTCCTGTTCCTAGACTCAAAACAGAGAGGTAAGTCCATGGTCAACTGACTCAAGTTCTATACTTTTCACAGAACTTGTTTCTTCTGTTTTCTTCTATTCTCCTATTGCTGTTAGTGTAGCTTTCAAAGAAATTAAATGTGCTCTGTCATAAATCCTGGCCACCGTCCCCTGGGGAATCCTGCAGGTGGAGTGACCTGGTCTCAGAGATGCAGTCAGTCATACAGTCTGAACCTGGGGGCCAGGACCTGAGTGCCAAGTCCCATCCCTGGAAGAGCAGTTCATTTTCATGGTAACCACATTTCTCTCCTCCCCAAAGTCTTTTGCTTCAAACAAATCACCCCTTCTATTTTTTTTTCTCCAGGTTAATAATTGCCATCCTCCTGTCTCTGTAAATAACATTCTTACTGGTCTTCAGAACCAGTAACACATTTCTCTGTACATGTCAAGGTCAGCGAAAGGTTCCCAAGATTTCGGAGCTGCCTCGTGACGCTCTCTCTAACTCTGTGCTTAAATCAGATACAGTCACCTGTGGCGTGTCATACAGCACAGTTAGTGACAAAATGACACGACCATTCTCCATCCTGGTACCCAGCACCACACTGGCCCGTGCAGGCCCTTGCCCTGCAGGGGGACACAACAACCACACTCAGCATCTGCCAGCACAGAGCCTACACCGACCTGGGGCCTAAATGTTACTAAAGAAAAAAGCATTTAAACTAGATTCCATGACCCAGAGGGGCCTTAAACCTCCAGGGGTCAACACAAAGGA
>PVHP010039582.1:0-16290 GCA_004024765.1 Zapus hudsonius | reverse complement strand
CTGGTTCCTTCCCTCACTGAGCTGTTGACCAAAGTGACTCATGAGATTCCAACAACATGACAGAATTCTGTCAAAGCTCTTGGGTGCCCTCCCTAGGCCTGAGGCAAAACCCTGTTGCTGAAGAAACCACAGAATGCCATCGACCAGCGTCGAGAGACCCTTCAACGTCCGGAATGGTATCCAGCCCCCAGAAGGCAGTTAGTGCAGTGCTAGAAGGCACTGCACAGGCTGCCAAGGGAAAATGATCAATAACAGCTGGAGTAAACAGAGACCACTGACACGAAAAACAATCTGTGGTCATGAGTAGGCTGACCACACCCCCTACTGGGAGAGAACAGCAAACCAAGAAAGGAGCACTTGTGCAACAGAGGAGCCTGGGCCTGGGGGAGACCATCAACAGCTTTCAAATTCGGCCAATTTTCCACTTAGTGAGGTGGATCCCTTGCCTGGAACTTGGGATTCAGGGCGATAATTACCGGATCCCGTACTTTTGGGCTCCTGAGACAAGATATACTGTGGGAGTGATTGATGGGGAGGCTACTAAAAATAGAATCTAGGTAATCCAGAAATGTGTATATTTGTTAACCTACACTGATCACACTCTCTGATGGAGATTGTGCTTGTATTTTTCAGGATGCAGCGAGAGAGCTGGGGCCCATCTAACCCTACCAACCGACCGTAGGCTGATACCTGAGATTCTGGCAAGAGAGGAGCCACCACAGTCATAACGTGGAGGATCCATATGGAATCCCTCAGGGAAGGATGGTAGGAACGAGGGACCCACAGCCACAGACATTCAATCTACACAGGATAAGCCAGTGAGACACAAACCAACGATCTTCGACACAAAGCTCCCTAAACTCACGATCTTAAAGCAGCCTTAATACTCATCCACCATGACTCAGGGAACTATGCAGAAGAGGGGGCGGAAAGATTGTACGATCTGTGGTGGGGGAGACTATCCACAGGCATGGCACCCTTCAGTAACAACACACTTGAGCCATGAGGACCGGGCTAAGTACTAAGCTATCCAGGGTCCCCTGCCACAAGGACTGATCCAGAAGGCCCATGGAGGAGGATATCCAGCTGATTGGGGATGGGGAGTGGGGCATTGGGGAATTGGGGATAACAACTCATTGTTTGCCCACTGAATAATGTAACTCATTATGGACAATAAATATATATTTAAGAAAAAAAATCAAACTTAAATAATTGAGATATATACTGTATCTTAGAATGGAATGTTCAGTGTTCTTAGGATATCAATTTGTTCTAAATGAGTCTATAGATTTAATGTGTTCCCAAGCAAAATTCTAGCAAGCTATTTAATAATTAAAATTGGTCAACTGATTTCGAAATTCATATTAAAAAGCAGTGGACATAAAATAGTTGAAAGAAAGCTAAATGAAAGAGAAAAGCAAAGTTATGTTAGCATACCAAATGGATATACCATTGGAACTTGGGAGTCTTGGGCAGGAGGATTGTGATTTTGACACCAGCCTGAGCTACATAGCAAAACCATGAATCCAAAACAAAACAAACAAAATTAAGGGTAGAAATAGAGGTGGGGTTTGACAATGACTTGACAAAAATGAAAAGGAACAATTAGAATATGTAGATGATTACTAGGTTTAGTGAAAAAGAGAGAGAACTTAAAATACATGTTTCCCAACTGTGCCAAAATAATTCAATTTTTTTCAAAAATATGTTTTCAACTTAAAACTATATAAATTTACAAAGGAAAACAGGGGAATTTTTTCTGAACTTGGATTAGACAATGATTTATTTATATTGAATACAATCCAAAATTGCAAAAAGGGATAAATTAGTTTTTTTCAAAATGAAGAATTTCCTCTCATCAAGACCCTGATAAGATAATAGAAAGTCAAGCCATGTACTGAAGAAAATATTTATACATTATTTCTCATTAAAAAAACTTGTAGTCATCTCAGTGTGGAATATCTTTGGAATTTTGTAGGGATTGCATTGAATCTGTATATTACTTTTGGCAAAAATAATCCAGGAATTTGTGTGGAACCACATAAGACCACAGACAGCAAAAGACATCCTAAGGAGAAAGAATGCAACTGGAGCTATCACAATGCCTAATTTTAAATTATACTACTCATCAGTAGTGATAAAGACAACTTGATACTAGTACCAAAAATGACATATGGACCAATGGAACAGAACAGAGAACACACACACACACACACACACACACACACACACACACACACACACACAATAAATAAATAAATCCAAACTACTTTGGCCACTTAATCTTTGACAAATGGGCCAAAAACATTCAGTGGACAAAAGACAATTTATTCAACCAAAACTGGATATCCATCTGTAGAAAAATGAAATTAGATCTATATCTTTTATCCTGTACAGATACAAATTCAAAGTGATCAAAGACCTTAATCTAAAGCCTAAAACACAGGAAATGTCAGAGGAAAGATATGGGAAATGTTTAAAGATATCGACACAGGCAAGTACTCTCTGAACAAGACTCCGAAGCACAGGAAATAGCCCCCAGGAATCAACAAATGGGACTGCGCAAAATTAAAGTTTCTGCATAGCAAAAGAAACCATCAGCAAAGTGAACAGAGAGCTTGGGAATGGAAGAACATCTTTCCCAGCTACACTTCAGACAGGGGATTAATAGCCAGAATTTACAAAGGATAGCAAAAATTAAACCTCAAAGAAATAAATGTGCCAATCATCAAACAGGCTATGAAATGGACAGTTCACAGGACAAGAAACACAGATTGTCAATAAGTACTTTAGAAATTGCTCAAACTTCCTAGCAGTCAGGGAAATGCAAATTAATACAACTTTAAGTTACCATCTTACCCTCATCAAAGTGGTTATCATCAAGAAAAATGACAATAATTACTGTTGAGGATGCAGGGAAGAGGAACCCTCATTTACTGTGGGACAGCCATTATGGAAATCAATATGGAGGCACATCAAAAATTAGAAACAGAACTCCCATATGAGGCAACTGTACCGCATCTGGGCATATCCTAAAGGACTCCATCTACTACACAGGTACTTGTACAACACCCATGCTTATTATGGCTCTATTTGTAATAGCTCTGGATTGGAATAACCTAGATGTCAATCAGCAGGTGAATGGATAATGAAAATATGGTAAATTTAAACAATGCAGTTCAATTGGCAGTATTGAAAAATGAAATTATGAAAATCTCAGGAAAATTAGGTGAACATAATTAAGTGAATTGACCCAAAATGAGAAAGTCAAAAACTTTATGTGGTCCCTAATATGTGGGTCTTAGCTTGTAATATTTTTCAGTATGCACCTAAAGAGGGGAGATGTGGATAAATCCTCTAAAGGTAGAAATGCAACCAAAAGCAACTATGAAAAGACTGGCAGAGGACTGAGGGAGGGGAAAAGGAAGCATGAGACATGGAAACAGAAAGTGGGAAGCTAATGGAGGAGGAATCAGGGGCAGAGGGGATGGAGACAGGAAGAGGAGGCAGGAATCACTAAAACAAAGTATATTTGAAAATACCAGAATGAGTCATACCTAAATCTCTTCAGGCCAGCAAAAAATTAAATGAAATAAAATAATTTGTAATCAAAATATATTAAACTAAAAAAAAAACTATCTGGGCTGGGGAGATGGCTCAGCTGTTAAAGGCACTTTCTTATAAAACCTGTCTGCCCAGGTTTGATTCTCCAGGATCCACATAAACCAGATGCACAAATTGACACATGCATCTGGAGTTTGTTTGCAGTGACAAGAGGCCATGGCATGCCCATTCGTTCTCTCTCTGTCCTCACAATAAATACAAATATTTAAAATATAAAAGAAAGTTAAACATTTTATAAATCAGTCATTGGTCATTATTTCAACATTGGTAGTCATTAGGAAAAGCAAATTAAAACCACAATAAGATACTACCACATATCTGTTAGAAACCGGTCAAGAAAACTATTACCAAGAGTATGGAACATAAACAAGTCTCAATCACTGATGGTAGAGATATAACATGGTAAAACACTTTGTGGCACAGTTTGGCAGTTACATAACAAATTTTCATATCAATATATATGCTAAATAATATTTTTGCCAATTTTAATGCATATATTTAATTATGTAAATGTTTCTATGATTAAATCTATCTTAAAATTACAATCCAACAATTTCCCTCTCTAGACAGCCATTTACCTACATTCAAATCCATAAATAGTCATTGTTTGGTTTCCCTTGATTTTTTTTTCTCTTTTTTTTCTTTGGTTTTCAAAGTAGGAACTCTATAGCCCAGGCTGACCTGGAATTCACTATGTAGCCTCAAGCAGCCCTTGAACTCACAGCAATCCTCCTGCCCCAGCCTCAAGAGTGCTGAGATTAAAGGCATGTGTCACCACACCTGGCCTTCCTTGAAGTTTTTTCAATTAGCACACAAAATATCAGATGCATCCTAGCATTTTCAAGCACAGCGTGTTTTAATGGACTGCCCCTCCCCCTCTGTCTTCCTCCCCTTCCTTGTCATCTCTTTTTATGTTCTCTTGGCCGCGTTTCTAGATGTTTCTATTGACAATTTTATACAAGCATTATATAGAATGTATTTTGATCCTAATCCCCTCCCATGACCACCTCTTGAACCCCTTTTTCTGTCCCCCTGCCACTAAGCCCCTAATCTTCTCAGCCAGTCCCTCTTAAACTTTGATGTATTTTGTTTGGAGGTGGGGTGGTGATTCACTAAGTTTAATTAAGGTAGCTTGCTTGAGCTTTGATCAAGGATTATTTCCCAAAGCATATGCACGGGCATGGTTATACCACTGTAGAAAATTTCTCCTAGAGGAGACATAGCTCAGTGGTAGAGCACTTGACTATGGAAAATGTCTCCTCCTCCCCCAGCAAGTTGTAACTGCCAATAACTCCTCAAAGAATGATGGTCTTGGTGCCATCCTCCATCATTCATGATGGAGTGTTGATGGGTCCATCACTGTCCAGACCCTGTGCAGGTAACCACAGCTTCCATGAGCTCATGAACTATCCAGAAAACAGTGCTCCACAGCATTCCTCCCCATCCTCTGGTGCTTGAATTCTTTCCACCCCCCCCCTGCCATATTCACAGAGCCTAGAAGGGGTTATATAGATTTAGTACTAAGCATTCCACTGTCCCTTATTATCAGTACTTTTATGAGTTTGATGAGTCACTTCCAACTACAGAAAGCAGTTCTCTGACCAAAGCTGAGAGCCACACTAATCTATATCTGTCATGATCATAATTATTTCTGTCAACTGTCTTTGAGTTTGTCTTATTCTTGTTTATCCAATGCCCTAAGGTTGAACATTTAGTTATTTATATAAGATATCTCTGACTTCTTCATGTAGGCTATAAAGTTCCTTCATAAGACTACTTTCACTGTATACCTTAAGTTTTGGTGTGTTGTATTTTAATTATCATTCAATTTAGAAATCTTTATATACTTCTTGGTTTCTCCAATGGCCCATTCATCATTTCATAACATGTTGTTTTTATCTCCAAGGGATTGTGTAAGCTCTGGCTTTCTCTTGCTGTAGATTTGTGGTGTTATTCTTGTGATCAGATAGAATACAAGGGATTATTTTAATTCCCTGCATTTGTTAAGATTTGCTTTGTGTCCTAATATATAAGATCTATTTTATATAGAGTTCTGTGTGCTGCTGAACAGAATACATTCTGTAGAGCTTGTTTGGAATGTCTGTTAAATCCATTTTATCTATAGTGTCATTTAACCCAGGTGCTTCTATGTTTATTTATTTATTCATTTTTCTAGAATCACCTGTCAACTGGTGGGAGTAACATATTGAAATCACTCACTAGTAAAGTGCTGGGGTTAATCTGTGACTTTACATCTAGTATTTGTTTTTTAATTGACTGTGCTACATTGGTGCTTGTGCTTTTAGAATTGCAATATCCTCTTAGTGGAATTTCCCTTAATAAGTTGAAAGTGACTTTTTCTCTTGTGACTAGTTCAGTGTGAAGTCTGTCTTGTCATATGTTGGAGCAGTGACACCTCCTTGTTTCCTGGCTGCACGTGCTCCAAATCCCATTTTCTATCCTTATGCCCTAAGGTACAGTCTGTCTTTTATGTTAAGATGCATTTTTTTGAAGAAAACAAATACAAAATTCTGCCTTTTAATTCAGTCTGCTAATCTGTGTCTTTTGATTGGGGAATTGAGACAATTTATATCAGAGTTATCAAAAGGTATCTATTAATCTTTGTCACTTTTGTTGATTTTTAGTGTTTGGTATTTTTCCATTCCACTCTTGTTCAGCTATTATTCTTCTTTCATGTGGCCTCATGTATTTTTTGTCTTTATTCCTTCAAGTGTCTTCTCTAGTGCAGACTTAGTGGTCAAAAACTCCTTTTGCTTATATTTTCCATGGAAAATTCTTTCTCATTTTGTTATGACAGAAAGCAATAGGAATAGGAGTTTGGGTTTGCAGCTGTTGTATTTTAGAACTTGAAATACATCATTTCCAGCTCTCCTTAACTTTAAAGTTCTGCTCATGAAATCTGTTGTTACTCTAATCGCCTGCCTTTCAAGTGACTTGGTGTTTGTCTCTTGTCACTTCTCAGACACATTGCTGGTTTTGCATATATAGTAGTTTAATTATAACATGGCAAGGAGAGTGTCTCTTCTGGTCTTTTCTGTTTGGGGTACTAACTGCCTGATGCATCTGGACTGGCATATCCTTCTCTAATTGGGAAAAATTTTCTTCTATGATTTTATCGTAAATATTTACCTACCATGCCTTTAAATTCAACATTTCCTTCATCTATGTTCATAGTTCTTAGATTTGATCTATAGTGTCCTGGATGTCTTGAAAAATCCCACCTATAATTTTTTTTTAATTTATCTTTGTTTATGTTAGAATGTCCCAGTTCTTCTGCCTTTCTTCAGGTCCAGATATGCTGTCCTCTCCTTTATTCCTTCTATTGCTGATTCTTTCCACAGAGTTTTTCATTTGATTATTGGGGATTTTTTTTCATTTTCAATATTGAAGTTTTTTTCTTTGCTATTTTTGTCTATTTACTGAATCCTTCTTTCATGACTTGTATCAACCTGCTTACTTCATTCACCTATTCTTATACCTCTTAGGACTCATACAGGAATTTGTCTTCTCCTTTAATTTCTTTGAACATACTTATAATCATATATTTGAGTTTTTCTAGGATTTTGTCTAATTCACTTTCAGAGGCCATTAGCTGTAGGAATAGTAAATTTTAGAGGAGTTATGTTGCCTTGACTTTTCATGTTCCTTACATTACTGTATTGGGATTACGTTGCTGGGTTATTTTATTGCTTGTATTTTTTGCATGTTTTTCTGTGTGGTGTGCATGGATGTGTGTATGCACATGTATGTGGCCACTTGTGTTTTCATGTACATATGGTAGCTAAAGATAGGTGCCTTCCTTAATCACTTCCCACCTTGTGTATTGGGGTCACTCTCACTGAACCTGGAGCTCAGCATTCTGTTAGACTATCTAGCCAGTGTTCTTACAGGATTCTCTTGTCTCCACCTCCTAGCACTGATGTTATACGTATGCTGCTAATGTTTAGCTTTTACATAGGCATTGGGGATTTGGACTAGGATCTTCATGTTTATACAGCAAACATTTTATCTTTTCCCCAGCTCCTGGGTTACTTTTTATAGGCTTTGTTTGTAGGTGTATAGTGCAGAAGTTATACCTTCAATCCAGGATTTCGAGGTGCCTGATGTGGCCTCTAGATTGATCTCAAAATAGAATATTAAATGCAGGTGAGCCAAAGCCATTGGATATGTTTGCCATGCCAATCAGATACTAGCCACTTAACACAGCGAGCTACTTGACTTCAACAATTGTTGGAGGATAAATGTGCACAGATGTATAGAGCACACTGTGATTGTAGTTACTAAGACTAGAATTGGAACAGAAGTCAGTAGGTGAGGATGGGGGATAGTTCTAGGTGAACCTATGAAAAAGGTAGAGATGAGGAAAGTATCAAAGATTGTGAGTACCATTGGGATATTGGCAGAATCCACACATTTTAGAAGTTGTTAAAGCTATAGAAGGTTGTGGTTATGAGGTATAAAGAGGAAGGAATGAAGATAAAATAGAAAGAGATTGGAAAGAGAGGGAAAGTATATGAGTTGTGTATAGTAGAGAGTGCCCACTTTTAGACTAAGTAGAGAAACATAAGAACAGTCATAAAACCTAACTGAGAAATAAACAAACAAAAGCCAAACTCGAATGATATATACATGTAAGAGTAGAGATAAAAGAAATTAGACATTAAAAGATTTTTTAAAATGCAAAAATTCGGCACTGGCCGCAGTGCCTGAGCTCTGGCATCCCAAGGAGGGATGGAGCCGTGGTGTCCGCGGATGAGCTGCGCAATGGATAAGGCGCTGACTGATTGATGCTAAAGCCCTTGTAGAAAGACTGCGGGATCACGACGACGCAGCAGAGTCTCTCATCGAGTAGACCACAGCTCTCAGCAAGCGAGTAGAGGCAATGAAACAGTATCAGGAAGAAATTCAAGAACTTAATGAAGTTGCAAGACATCGCCCACGATCCACATTAGTTATGGACATCCAGCAAGAAAACAGACAAATCCGAGAACTGCAGCAAGAGGATAAAGAACTCCTCACATCCCTGGAAGAGCATCAGTCAGCCTTGGAACTCATAATGAGCAAGTATCGAGAACAAATATTTTGATTGCTAATGGCTAGCAAAAAAGATGATCCAGGTATAATAATGAAGTTAAAAGAGCAGAACTCCAAGATGGACATGGTGCATCGTAACAGCTCCGAAGGGCTCTTCCGCGATGAACCTCCACGCAGCCTTGAAGCACCTCAGCTTGGACTGGAGAGGAGGCGCTTGGAAGCCGATCAGAATGCACACTCAGTGACACAGTCAGCTCTGGGAGAATTGCAAGCTCGTGTTGAGCAGATAGCTGAAATGGCAGCCATGATGAGGAAGGCCATTGAAATTGATGAGCAGCAGGGCTGCAAGGAGCAGGAGCGCATATTTCAACTTGAACAAGAAAACAAAGGCTTGAGAGAGATCCTTCAAATAACTCGAGAATCCTTTCTGAGCCTCAGGAATGATGATGTGTCGGAGAGCACATCTTTGTCAGCACTAGTGACCAACAGCGACCTGAGCCTGAGGAAGAGCTGAATAGCCACATGGTCACCAGGACTCACCCGAGTGCATGAATGAATGAGCAGAACCCTTTCCCTTTATAGTGTGTGCAAGTTCACTGGCTAGAAGATGGCAACAGAAAAAACATGTAGTAACAGTTATAAACCAGATTCCAAAGCATACCTGAGAAGTAGAGGCTGAGCCATTACTGAAGTGCTTTGAGCAGTGCTGCTGGCTCTCTGAGTGATCCCTAACAGACTGACACTCCCAATAGGGCTGGGAATGCATAGAAACACCCTAATTTAAGAGCTGGGAAGATGGCTCAGAGGCTAAAGATGCTTGCTTAATAATATCGTACTTTTAAAATGTAAGTTTTCACCATGGTTTTGTGAGTGGAAGTTCCTCCTTCTGCATTTTACCCTTCCTGTTAGGTGTCAGTAAATAGCTTATGTATGTACAAAAATTTTTTTGAAAAGCAAAAATTCACAAAAATTAACTACAGCATACAAAGAAGCAAATCAGGCAAAACATATGTTAAATTTGAAAGAAAGATACTATGTCAGTTAACGTTTCTTCCTTGGTAGGATGGTGTGGTAGTTTTGAATAAATGTCCCCCAAAAGAATTAAGGGTTCATTAAAATTGTAAATTGTCTCCAGCCAGTTCTGGCTAGAGGAAGTTTGTCACCTTGGCCAGATCCTAGGGTTCAGCCCTAAGGTATTTCTGGGGTGGGTCTGGAATTTTAGCTATACATATGCAAAAGAAGAGCCAGAACCCTGGTCTGGAGATCTGCATTTTGTGAAACACAGTGTGTTACAGTGTGCTTGCTTGTGGTGCTGGTGCTGGGCTTCTGTCTCTGTCTCTGCTTGGATCTGTGAAAAGGGGCCAGCTTTTTTCCCCTTAACTTCTTCCCCTGGATCTGCTCAATAAATATTTTCCTCCCCATAATCGTGCGTGCTTTGGAGATTCATCCCAGTGGTGTGTGGCTGACTACGACAGATGGGTTTTTAATTCTTTCCTTCCCTATGTCTCATTCAATAAACAGCAGTGAGAGGTGAGATATATTTTGCACTTCAGTTCTATAAATAAATCCTGAGTCTGGTTCTATATCTATAGAACCAGACTCAGGATTTGCATTGCCCCAGTAGAATGAAGACCAGTTGACTTGTTTTGTTTTTGTTTTGTTTTCTTGAAGTAGGGTCTTGCTCTAGCCCAGGCTGACCTGGAATTCATTTTTTAGTCTCAGGCCTCAAGCTCACATTCATCATCTTACTTCTGTGTCCTGAGTGCAGGGATTAAAGGCATGTGCCACCACACCCAGTCCAATTGACTTTGAAGTGAGTTTCTAGACCCCTGTGCTGTGTTGAGGAGTCCATTCCCTCTGGTGTACTCTTGGTTTGGTTCAGCATAGTGATGCTGAGTTAGGGGAAAATGGGATCCCTTGGCTTCAGCCACAGTCTCAATGTTCCCAGAGATGGCTTATGGGGAAGGGGAATTTATGAGACATTTCCTGCTGGTTCCACCACACCTCAGCTGGTGCACATACTCAGCTTCAGTTTCTTCTGATCCTGTAAGGCCAGTGTATAGAGGGAAAACTTTCTAGAAGCTGGAGCTAATTGGTTTGGCAGATTCATGTCAATTCATAGCAGTTTCCATCTACTTCCCTTCAGAGATTTCATCGGGTTTGATAAATTCATTTATAGACCTTGTCTCTTGCAGGAAAAGAGCTTATTGTTACTATTAACTTGACTTGTTTTCACTATTTTCTTTCCCTGGGTTTCACTGGAGTGGCTTCTAATCCACCATCTTACACTGAAGTTTGCTTTGGGCTTTGATGGATATGTCATGTCTTTTGTTAAATGATTTCTTTGTGGATTTGTGGGCACATACCTCTATATTACTTACTAGATTATTACTTTATATGTACAGTATAAATCAAGAATAACTCCATAAAGCAGAGTAAAAGTTTGAAAAATGCAATGCCCTCACAATGATGTGGTGAATATAAACAAGAGAACTCTTAATGGGACTAAGTGCTAGACCAAGTGAATTTCCACCTACAATGATTTAGCACAAGCACCTAAAACAAAAATGGGACTAGAAATTCAATAATGAATATCTGGGATTTAGATCAGTTGAATCCAGTACTCCATTAACTCCTAGTACTCCTTGTTATTCCAGCTCTGGAAACGGATGTTGGATATATCAGCAGAGAGCATACACAATACACAAACATTAAGTTTGGAATGTAATTCCAAAAAGGTTTCATGTTCTGGAACATGGAACAAACAACTGAGCAGAGACACACGGTCACAAAAATAGCAGAGAAGTTTATTAGGAAAAGATACACTTCCTGGGGAGGAGGTGGGCCAGAGCCAAGATAGAAAGTTTAGTAGCTTAAGTAAAATACAGAAATTGGAGTTCTTCTGTAAGTGCACCAATATATGACAGTGAAACAATAATTCTGGGGTGTCCCCAGATTCTTGTCTTATGAGTTTGACAAATGAAATTCATAGACCAGAAAATAACTTAGAGCTTTGGGATAGCTTTAAGAGATGGGGAGCTTAACTAAATAAAGACATAGCTCTTGTGAAGGAGGCAAGAGGGGGTTTGAGAAACCCACCTCAAAACCCAGATTGAGATTTTTATGAGCCTCATAGATGGGTGGCCAGTTCAGCCAGTCTACTCCTGAAGTCAGGTATCTGGGGTCAGGATTTCTGGAACAGGTCATCTTCCCAGAAATCTTAATTCTCTAGGAAGAGCCTTCTCTGCCCTAACCCAGCAGAGATAAGAGAATTTCAGACCCTTCTGACATTTCTGACCTGTAGTACAGTGTAATGATCTAGATTTTCCCCTACAGGCCCAAGAACAATTCCTACATTTAGCCAAGAGAAAGCTATTCACTTTAGAACCCTGTCTCCTCTAAACGGCCTCAAAACACTCCATGGTACAGAGTTAAATAGAACATGAGCCTTTCGGTCCTTTGCACAGTGCAGGCTTTTCATCCATGTTCTGTCTGTTACATGGAGTTCTACATACTACGTGCATGACTTGTCTCATTAGCATCAAATCTCCACTTAGCAGTGTGTGCTTCAGTGTCCATATGGGCCATAAATCATCTGCAGATGTTCTGGACTGCCTCTTGTCTGCTCCACTGGAAGGATTTAGTCAGCTTCTTGGGAGCTTCCAGCTTTTTCCTTTCTTTCATTGCCAACTTGTTCTTTTCATATGCTAATTTTGTAACCTTGTCTAAGGCCTTGCAAACCTAACTCTTCATCCTATTCTCCTTCCTCAGTCCTAGCTTTTGAAAAGATTTTTAAAATTTATTTATTATTTATTTGCAGAGAGAGATTGAATATGGGCATATCAGAAGATCTTTATCACTGCGATTGTACTCCAGATGCATGTGCCATTTTGTGCATCTGGCTTTATGTAGGTACTACAGATTTGAACCTGGGCCATCAGGCTTTGAAGCAAGTGCCTTTAACCATTGAGAATTTCTCCAGCCCAAGTTTTAGCTTTCTGACATGGGCTGATGACGTAGACATAAACAGACACTACTGCTCATGGCAGGGTCCCCACTGCTCTTGAGGCTAACCCTCCAGCCGTCAAGAAGCTCAAGAAGGCAGTTTTTGCTTTGCTTTGTCTATTAATTTACTTCACTGTTTACTTTTATGGATCCACATTCAGTCTGGAGAAGTAAACAAGGAGAACATTGCTCTTCTGTGTAGAAAATATTTACAAATCTGATGCTCTGAGTCTTTGACCCCAATTATGTAGGGCTTATGATTATAAAATCTTTTTCCTTATCAATGAATGGGAAAAAGGATGCTTGTTAGTCATTCTCAAATGTCAACCGTCCTTCAATTCCTCAGGGACCAAAAAACAAAATAAAACAAAACAAACAACAAAAAATATCATGTGAGCATGAAAACAAGGGATCCAGTAGCTTCACAAAGTAATAGTAATTTGGGTTCATTTTCAAAGAAGATGCAACATCTTCTCAAATTAAATAAGAGCAATGGGTAGGTAGTGTCTTCAAATTCATTTCATGTAAGAGACCAAAAAAAGCATTTTTTTAAAGCTCGTTTCTATATAAAGCAAAAAGAAAAGAGTATAGCCTACACTATATACTAAGATTCTTGAAATTAACACAGAATTAGTGGGAAATATGCTCAGAGAAAATCAGAGCATACTTTTGGTAAATTTTCTAAAGCAAAAGCTAGGCCACAGTATCAGGTGCTTGTATGCATACATAGTGGAAACAGTTCTTGCACTGCAGTGGAAAGCGCTGACTTGGTCCTGGTGCTCATGTAATATGTGTAATGCAGAAATGCTCAAGAGATAGCTGTGTTTTTGTTAAAAGAGCTACTTGTTCCAGTAAATGATCTTTTTATGAGACAGTAAAGAGAGAAAAGGTGTTTTGGCTTAGCATTATGGAATTGAGTGTACAAGTCTTTTATTTCCTTAAGAAAATTTAAGAAATAAAATAATAAACCTGCCTCTCTTTGATCAAGAAATACAAGGAGAAAAATAGCAATTTTCCCTTGCAAATGGAGATTTAGCTTCTGCAATAGGAAACTGCAAAGAGTCTGAAGTACTTTGTTTGTTCAGATCCTATGCTGTAAATTGCATTTCTTCGCTGATAAGAAAAACTAAGAATTCAGATTATTCATGATCCAGGAAGAAAACCAAAAACCTGCCCATAACTAATCAGGTTGAGACAAATATGTAAGGCTAGAATGCGATTCTGTTCAATCATAACTGACAAATTCCCTAAGTTGTGTTTTCCTGTCACTCAATAAGAAGAGATAAGTATTTTCTTGTCAATTTTACTAATTAAGGCTGTTAGATCTACAATGCAATCGTTATCTTCCATTCTTGAGAGACTCACTATGAATCACAAAACCATTTTCATAGGAAAACGAGTATGAGTTCAGGGAGGGCCTCCTTTCCTCTTCACTTCCTCCTCTTTCATTTATATTACAAAGCCATTACAGATGCACTTTTCTGTCTCTCTGTCCTCCTAAAAGGTTCAAAGAGCTAGAGCAATTTCTCAAATACAAGTCAGTTATCAAGACCAAGCATCTTCTTATTCCCCAAAAATTAAAAATAACAAAACATATTTTTAACAGTGTCAAAAATCTAAAGCTGTTTGATAATCATTGTTTAATGGTTAAAATTCTTCCTGAAGCACCTATTATATGTTCTGCGAGAACTTGCACTTAACCACTAGGACTCGCTTTTTCCATAAAAAACAGTCAGAGTTGATACTATTTTCTCCTCATCATTATGGAAAATATGGATCGGATGGGATCAAGCCAACATCTGAGTGTGTCCCTGTCATAGTCAGCCACATGCTGATGGTGAAAGATCAAAATAGCCATAAGAACTCCATTTTGTGCTCAGTCCTCCATCTTAGCTAAAAGCTGACCTCAAACAGATGTCTTTATACAAAAAACATGTCTGTGTGCCAAAGGATATCTTGCTACCCCTAGATTCAGCCAGCAGATGATAAGATGAAAGGTCCCTGACTATCTGTAGTCAGGTCATTCTGACACAACAAAGCCACAGCTGCAGAGGCTTGGAAAGCCCCAATTGTGTTTTTTGCCCTTAAATACCCAAAGCTGTAACTGTTGAGGATCGCTGCCCCACAACTGCTGTGCCAGTGCGTGAGTCAGATAGTGGCCCGAACTTGAGCTTGTAATAAAGATCCTCATGTGCTTACATCAGCCTTGGTCTCCCTGGTGGTCTCTGTAGGGGTCTTGCTCCTTGGGCACAACAATGGTATGAATCTCCACACCACCACAGTTTTGGGAGTGTGACAGTTAAGGCAAGTTCCACACATTCCATTCCTGAACCCTTCCCCTTGAGTGGGAGGTATCTCTAACTAGAGGTAAAACCTAATCCTGACACGGATTGGTCAGGTATGGACCAACAAGCTGTCTTTCTGACTTACCTGGTCCAAGTCTTTTAAGCCACTGAAACAGGAAATCCAGTCCTCTTCCTCACATGGCTTGCTAGTAAAAGGACCTCTGAATTTCCAGGCCTTAGGTAGGTAAGGCCTCCCATCACTCCAGCCTAGTGGCTATGGTGAGGGGGGCCTCAGGTTTCTTTCCCACATGACCCTTTTTCCTCATGATAGGAGACTTCTGTTATCTTTCCTTTTTCTGATTTTTTGGCTAAGCAGCACAGATTTTGGTTAAGACCTCTCCCATATGCTCTCTCCACACTAGTGGTAAGAGATCTCTGTAATTTTCCATTTTCTTTTGAATAGTCTCCCTCTATACCTGATCATCTGGTGGTCTATAATTTTAACTCCAGGCTTGAGTTCAGACTGCTCTTTTCATATGTATAGCTGGAATTCAGATCCACCCTAGAAACACCCTAGGATGTGGCCAAGTGACACACCCTTCAGCCAGGCAGCTGGAGATTAACTTTAATAAACTCTTGAATCTATTGGGGGATGTTGTTTTTGCCTCTGAGGGTGCTGTTGGCCTCCGCAGAGGGAAAACAGAGAAGCGGTTGGAGCTGAGCGAGGGCTGATCTCAGCTCCGCTGTCCACTGTCTCAGGGTGGGTCCACAGAGCTGGGGAGCTGACTCCACAGAGCTGGCGGGCCAACATGGGAGGGGGAGTCCAGCGAGACACAGATGCGAGCAGATGTTTATAATATATCCACGTGGTTCTTTATTCAATTAGGAGAACTTACATTTATAGGAAAAAGAGGGTCAGGGGGATGGGAATAGGAAAGAGAAAAGGGGATTGGTTGATTGGGGTGGTGAGTTAGCGGCCTGCACTGGGATATGGACAACCTGAGAATACCTCATTTGGGGGCCTGAGTGGCAGGAAATACGTGATTCTAGCCACGGTCCATGGGGATGGGTACAAGGAAGTTTGTCTGATATCCATTGCCAGTCATGCTGAGATGGGAATGTTGGTTCCTGTGAGCCATGGCGGTTGGGAGTCAGGGTTGATGGAGCCAGGAAATGCCTACCAAATTGTCGGGGTTTCACCTCACTCATACATTCTTAACCCTTTGTTCTCTGTGCCCTCAGTAGCAGTGCCAACAGGCAGTGCCCAATATTTCCCCCAATTATTTTAAATATGGATAGTGGCATAAGCATGTAGGAGGCT
>PVHP010039581.1:0-16281 GCA_004024765.1 Zapus hudsonius | reverse complement strand
AAAAAAAAAATTAAAAAAAAAAAATAGAAAATTCTTCACAGATATGTTCAGAAACTTGTTTCCAAGGTTGATTTAACCTGTCAAATTGACAACCTGGATTAACTATCACATTGAGGATGGCCTTGAACTCCTGATCCTCCTGCCTCTGCCTTCCAAGTGTTTTGATGACAAGCAGGTGCCTGGCTTCACCTTCTTAGACAGAAGGGTTAGTTAGTGACAGTGTAAGTGCAGTGTTTAGTATCCTTGAAATGCTTACTTTGTCCCTTCTTTGGGCCTATTATCTTCAATTTTTAATTGTTGTGATAATAAAATATAGGGAAGTTGTTTTCCATTTGTAATATAATTTCTAGGATGGATTCACAGAAAGAATCAAATAGACAAATAGTTGAAAAGGGTCAATATTAGATTGTTGACTATGCCAAGGATCTAGAACAGAAGAAACATCCAAATTTTATTTATTGGATAAAAGTGTGTAATAAAAATTGTAAGCCGGGCATGGTGGTGCACACCTTTAATCCCAGCACTTGGGAGGTTGAGGTAGGAGGATCACTGGGAGTTTGAAGGCAGCCTCAGACTTCATAGTGACTTCTAGGTCAGCCTGGGCTAGATCAGGATCCTACCTTGAAAGACCAATAATAAAAAAAATTGCTTTCCATATGGTTCTTTTAAAAATTTTCTCTTGGTGCTTGGGGACCAAACCCAAAGCCTTGTTTTTGCTATTCTAGTATGTTGCCTCTGAGCTAATAATTCTTTTCATATGATCCTACCAGTGTTTATTCCCACCAACAATGTGAGGTTGTTTGTTTTCCTGGACTAGTTTACACTGAGGTTAGTTATTTATTTTCCAATATAGGGACTTACTCTAGCCAAGGCTGACCTGGAACTTGCTCTGTAGTCCCAGGCTGGCCTTGAACTCATGACAGTTCTCCTACCTCTGCCTCGAGTGCTGAGATTAAAAGCATGTTTATGAATAAATAGCATACTGAAGTTATTTTTATGATTTGAGTACAATTCAAAGAGTTCTATATGTATTTGGGGGCAGATGCTATCAGATGGTTACAACTAAAACCTGTTTGTCTTTATTTTACCAAGTGGATAACTGAGCATATGCTTTCTTGCAGGACTGAATTTGCTCTAAAAGAAATCATGTCTTCTGGAGGTGCTGAAGATGACATCCCACAGGGAGAGCGGAAAACAGTCACAGACTTCTGTTACCTTCTGGATAAATCCAAGCAGCTGTTCAATGGGTTAAGGTTAATGCTTTAAACTTTTCCCTAGTTCTGCATTTTTTCTGGCTTACTTGTGATATATTTCTAGATGCTATGCATAGAGTTTTATATCTCCCATTCAAGTATTAACCACGCCCAATCTTGCTTAGCTTCTGAAATCTGACAAGATTGGGCATTTTCAGGGTGGTATGGCCATAGGTCATAGAGTGTTATATTAATAAATATATGTATTAGAAGTCATTGTATCTGAGTGTAGTGGCTCACACCTCATGTGGTAGGTATGAGGATTGTGGGAGATATGAGGATTACTATGTGAGATATGAGGATTACTATGAATTCTAGGCCAGTTTGGGCTAGAGAGACACCTTATTTAAAACAACAACAAAAAAAACAAACAAACAAACAAAAAAAAAACAGGCCTAGAGAGTTACAGTTCCACTCCCTGAAAGTGTCGTGCCTATTGCTTCAGACTTTAGAATCTAAAGACTCATAGCTGTCAAGTTGGAGGCTTGTAGCTCTGGGCTTTCCTCATCAGTGACCCTGTCCATACTTGGTAGCTGTGATAAACCTCTGCTTCTGGTAGCAGTTAGCGGGGTTGCAGACAGCAGCAAGTTGTGCTTGTTCACGTTATAGACTTGGGACAGGCCTCAGATGCTGAGACCCGCAACCCTTCAACAAGAAGTGTTCTAGGGCTGGAGAGATGGCTCAGCGGTTAAGGCACTTGCCTCCAGTGCCTAAGGCCCCAGGTTCAATTCCCCAGGTCCCACATAAGCCAGACCCACAAGGTGGTGGCCCTGGTGTACTCTCTCTCTCTTTCTCTTTCTCTTTCTCTCTCTCTCTCCTTGAAAATGAATAAATAAAATATTTTAAGAAGTGTTCTAGCTCTTGGGCCCAGAGAATCTGAAACCCTTGTTTCTTAAATTTGGGCAGCTCCCTAGAGCTTTTAGCAAGCAGGTCTGGCAACCTCATTGTCTCAGCTGCCTTAGCCACCTCATTGTTTTTGAGCTGGCCACGTCATCAAGTTGTTCCAGACACCCTTTCTGTTTGCTACCAGCTCAGTCCACTCCACAAATGGTAAAAATTAAAAAGTAGGCAAGTGTGTTAGTCAGGGTTCTCTAGAAGAACAGAACCAATAGAATGAAGTGTAGTAAACAAAATGAGTATTTTTTGGATTAGCTCATGGTAGCTAATAGCACACATAGCAGTCCATAAACCCAGCAGTCAAGAAACTGGTCTCCACTCAGTCCACGTGGCTGGATGCCTCAGCAGTCCCAATCCAGCAGGCCTAAAGGCTTCCTGGGCAGTCACTGGTCTTCAGTCCATGTTGGAGGGCTGAGGAAGGTAGGCAGGGAGGCAGGGGGAGACAGAGATTTCTTTACCTTTTATATAGTCTGAGGGTGGGGTCTTGCAACCCTATCCTAGACATGTTTGCCTCCTGAATCTCTGGAATTTCCTTCTTGCACTGCCCTCCCCTGAAAGGATGTTAATTTCCAGCTTCCCTGAGCTTCCTTACATCCTGCCCCTTACTGAGGACTGCCTTCCTGTGAACAACCTCAGAGACCCACTTAGATAATTAAAAAGATCAAGTTGACAACAAAACCTAACCATCTCAGCAGGAAAAAAAGACCATGTGAGAAGAGCCCTTTTTGTAAAGTTTTTAGAGAAGAGTCTTCTATTGAGCCTAATGTTGCAACACAAAGGGGGTAGCACAGGATGGTGTTGCTCAGTGATCTGGAAAAGTGACCAAACAGCCTTCTCCTAGGGACGTGCTTGTACCAATCACTGCAGACCTCCATGCTAAAAAAGACTGTGTTTATACCAGTCACAGGTTTTCTGCAGGGCCATCTAGGGAAGTTCTTTCCTTCTGGCCTGGGTAAAAATGGGTATAGTGCCATCTCGGTTCATTTAGGCTTGTGTTGGCTGGAGTCTGGCACACACTATTTTGGAACAGCCAGGGCTAGAATACTATCTTCAGGAGCCAGTTGCACCTGGCAGCAAGTAGCTAAGGTTTCTCTGTAGCTTCCTCAGGGCATCTGAGCAGCCAGTGCTGCCTGGTGCTGCATGGTGCTCCAACCTTCCAGGCAGGGCCTAATGCCTGTAAATTATTCAGTCAAATTTCTCCATTCCCCCAATATCTCAGATTATTTAAAGGGGGAAAAAAAAACCTTAAGAGGGCACTTACAATAAAGGCTTCTTATGCACACTAACAGTAACATACCAGGTATCTAACATTGTTCCAACAATGCTTAACTCTGTCTCAGGGACATGGACTCCTCTAATCTGTGCCAATAGGAAAGGAGGAAAACTACATTGTTTTACTCAAATTTAATAAAGCTATGATGTTAGATGTTTGGTTTTTTTTATTTTATTTATTCATTTTCAATCAGAGAGGGGAGAGAGAGCGAGAGAGAGAGAGAGAGAGAGAGAGAGAGAGAGAGAGAGAGAGAGAGAGAGAGAGAGAGAGAGAGAGAGAACGAGAACCAGGGCCACCACCCTGTGGGTCTGGCCCATGTGGGTCCTGGGGAACTGAACCCGGGGCCTTAAGCACTGGAGGCAAGTGCCTCAACCGCTGAGCCATCTCTCCAGCCCAGATGTTTGTTGTTTTGTTAGATGGCTTTATATACATTATACCGTACCTGATTGACATTTGATTTTTGTACATTAGGATCCTGAGGTCAGAGTAGTTAGGAATGTAAATGTGCTTAAATGCCAACCCTCCTGTGGCAGTTGTATACATTCATTTATTCTTTTTAAATGAACATATGTATGTATTTATTAATGGTTCCATGTTGGATTCATAATTAGGAATCATAGTTTTTAGGGTACAATACCTATTGGCTAAAGTAATAAGGGAGGCCGGGCGTGGTGGTGCACGCCTTTAATCCCAGCACTCGGGAGGCAGAGGTAGGAGGATCTCGTGAGTTTGAGGCCACCCTGAGACTACATAGTGAATTCCAGATCAGCCTGGGCTAGAGTGAGACCCTACCTCGAAAAACCAAAAAAAAAAAAAAAAAAGTAATAAGGGAGTATGTGTCCTAAATGAGGTTGTTTTCATCTGAGCTGTGTCTGCCCTCTGCAGCCTGGCTTCTGAGGTGAGGCCATGGATACTGATGCTTGAATATGCTTGTGATATTCTTATGTGTGTTAGGTAAATAGTTTTTACACTGTTTTGTTTTACCTAATTGATTTAGTCCATAATTTAGACCTAGAGATTTTTAGGGTATTCACTTACTTTAGTTTAGTTCTAGTCTTTTTTTGTTTTGTTTTGTTTTGTTTCGAGGTAGGGTCTCACTCTAGCCCAGCTGACCTGGAATTCACTATGTTGTCTCAGGGTGGCCTTGAACTCATGGTGATCCTCCTATCTCTGCCTCCGGAGAGCTGGGATTAAAGGCGTGAGCCACCACGCCCGGCTAGTTCTAGTCTTAAGCAATTTATGCAATGGGTAAAATACTAAGGGTCAATAGACTTTACACTTGAAAATTTATATACAGTAGATGATTATAAAAATAGTTATCTCCATCTACAGTTTATTACTGGTGCAAATACAGTGTTTGTTCCTAAACTTTATAATTGTTTTATATACCGCAAGGGTTTGAGATTTGTTTTTGTTTTTGAGACAGGGCTTGGCTATATAGTGCAGACTAACCTAGAATTGCAATCCTGCCTCAGTTTACTGAGTGTTGCAATCACTAATTTACCTTTTGTCTCTATGGAGTTACTTTTTTTTATCCTATGGATATTTTATGTAAGCAGAAATCATATCATCTATGGTCTATGCCCTAATTGGCAATTTATTTCTGTGTGTGTGTGTGTGTGTGTGTGTGTGTGTGTGTGTGTGTGTGTGTGTGTGTGTGTGTACACCATGGCATGCACGTGGAGATCTGAGGACAACCTTGGGGTGATTTCCTCTCTGATCACCTTCTTTTGAGGCAGTTTCTCTAGTGTTTTTGCTGCTCTTGCTGCTTATGAGCTTTTGGATTCCCCTAGCTCAACCTCAAATGTGCATTGGGATTATGGACAGGTGTTCCATGTGGCATCTGGCTTTCCATGGGCACCAAGGAGGTGAGCTCTACCTCTGAGCCATCTCCTCAGCCCCAAGACAGTTTTTTGTTTTAAAAGCAAACAAGTGGAGTTTTCCAGTTGTAAAGGAAGTATATGCTTATTAGTCACTATCCTATTTGGATCTTCCCTTCTGTTCATTTAATGCTCTTCAAAATGTATAGTATGTCTACATATTACTTTTTCTACTTGCTTATCATGTCTCCTACTTTCAAATGAGATGCTCTAAGAGCACAACCCTGTTTGTCACTATTTCTCTATCTAGCACTTACATGCTATAGGTATTCTGTAAGTTTGGGTAACAGGAAGGAATTTAAAGATAGTGTTCTTATTACCTGGACTCTGCTGCTGAGATATTTTCTTCTTTTTTTTTTTCCAAGGTAAAGGTCTCATTCTAGCCTAGGCTGACCTTGAGCTCACTCTGTAGTCCTAGGCTGGCCTCGAACTCAAAGCACTCCTCCTACCTCTGCCATGCCTGGCTCTCTTTTTTTTTTTTTTTGCTTTTTGCTTTGTTTATTTGAGACAAGGTCTCACTATGTAGTGCTTGTGGCCTAGAACTCACTATGTCAACCATAGGAGGAAGGGCAATCCTCCTGCCTCAGCCTCTGCCTGGTGCTAGGATTGTAGGCTCCCATGCCCAACTTTTTTCTTTTGCTTTAGAGATTAGTATTACTATTTTTAGACAGAGTGTCATCATGTAGCCTTGGCTTTCCTGGAATTTGTAGCAATCCTCCTGCCTCTGCCTCCTGAATGCTAGGATTACATAGGTGTCTTTGCTATTCCAAGATAAATCATACATTTTTAAATATTTTGGGAGGGGGCTGGAATGTAGCTCAGTGGTAGAGTATTTGTCTAGTATGTGAGAGGCCCTATATTCCATCCCCAGCTCTACAAAAATTTTTTTTCATTTTTTTTTAATAAGAAACAAAAGTAAAAAGCTACCTATAGTAGAAAGGAACTTGAAAAAGTTTCCAATACAGCACTCTGGGCTGGAGGAATTTTTAAAAATATTTTTATTTCTTTGCAAGGGAAGAGGGAGAGAGGAAGGGGTACATGGCATGGGCACACCAGGGCCTTCTCACACTGCAAACAAATTCCAGATTCACGTGCTACTTTGCATATCTGGCTTTACGTGGATATTGGAGAATCAAACTACTGAGCCATCTATCTCTTCAGTCCCCATGGGAAATTTCACACATATGTAATCTGCAAAGCAACCCAATGCACATTGCTAGCTTGAGTTTGCATATACATTGAGTGCATTTCCCACATAACTATGTGTTTTTTGAGATGAAAGCAAATACAAGGCAAAGGTTTATAGACTTAGAGAGTAAAAGACATTTGAAAGCTGCTTAAAATTCGCTGTGGCCGGGCATGGTGGCACATGCCTTTAATCCCAGCACTTGGGAGGCAGAGGTAGGAGGATCAGTGTGAGTTCAAGGCCACCCTGAGACTACATAGTGAATTCCAGGTCAGCCTGAGCTAGAGTGAGACCCTACCTCGAAAAACCAAAATAAATAAATAAATTAATTAATTAAATAAATAAATAAATTGTTGAATCATTGTATACTTTCTGGCTCCTAGGCTCCCAGTCTCCCCAACTGTGAATATTGTTGTAATAGCTTTCATCACTCCTGCTCTTTCTCCTTTCTTCCCTGTTCAGCTTTATAGAGCCCTATTCTGTACGTGTGCAGCTGCTGCTCAGAGTTCACAATTAAATGATCCTAGTATACTTATAGTTGTGCAACTATTCCCATAGTCTAATTTTAGAACATTTTAATCACCTCTAAAAGAAACCTAATACTTATTAGCAGTGAGCTTTCATTCCTTTAACTTGTGGCAACCATTAATTTACTTTTTGTCTCTGGATTTGTATATTTTTATGTAAGCAAATTCATAAAATACATGTTTATATGACTAGCTCCTTTCACTTAATGTTTTGAAGTTCATTTGTGTGTAACATGTATTGTCACTTAATTCCTTTTATTAATAATTCATGATAAGGATTTGTTTCTTAAATTTTTTGGGCTTTTGGATATTATGACTAATAATGCTATGGACTTTTATGTACATAGTTTTGCTGGACATAGGGTAATTGGGTGGGGTGGGGTGGGGTGCCCTGGCCTTGCATATGCTTAGGCAAGTGCTTTACAACTAAGCTACATCCCCAGCCCTTATTTTTATGAGATAAGTTTTTGTTCAGACCAACAAGGAACTTGTGAAAGGAACTTAAAAAAGGAAAAGATGAGCTTTTCCTGCCTCAGCCTCCTAAGTGCTGGGATGTAGGCATGTGCCATCATGCCTAATGTATTAATCACCTTGATTTTTTTCTTTTTCTTTTTAATATTTTATTTACTTATTTATTATTTGAGGGTGAAAGAGGCAGACAGGGTGGGGGGAGAGAATGGGCATGTCAGAGCCTCCAGCCACTGCAAACAAACTCCAGACACACGTGCCACCTTGTGCAGCTGGATTTACATGGGCACTGAGGAATCTAACTGGGGTCCTTATGTTTTGCTGGCAAACACCTTAACTGCTAAACTATCTCTCCAGCCTAATTGCCTTGATTTTTGTAAATATATTTTCCCAGACCAAATAGGCTCTTGTTTTGATTTTAGGCTCCATTTTAACTACAAGATGGGGTTTTAAAAATTACTTTTAGTGGGGCGTGGTGGCGCATGCCTTTAATCCCAGCACTCAGGAGGCAGAGATAGGAGGATTGCCTGAGTTCAAGGCCACCCTGAGACTACATAGTGAATTCTAGGTCAGCCTGGGCTAGAGAGACCCTACCTCGAAAAACAAAACAAACCAAAAAAAATTACTTTTAAAGTAATTATAGGGTAAAATTATGCCTATGTAAATAATAAAAATCCATTTCAAACCTTCAGGCCACAGGCCACATGAAACCCAGGATAGCTATAAATGTAGCACAACATATTTGTAGATGATAATGTCATGTTGCAGTATCAAAAGATGGGACACACCTATTCTAATATACTGAGAAATTGTGTAAAATCTAACCTTTAGTAATTTTTTTTTGTGGATAGAGTATAATAGTGTGCTTAGATACTGATTTCTGTTTAATTCTTGAATAATTAAAAGTACTTGGCTAGGAATTGATCCTTTTTATCCTGAGCTCTTGTGATGGTTAGGTTTTGTTGTCAACTTGATCTTTTTAATTATCTTGGGTGGGTCTTTGAGAATGTTTACAGGAAGGCAGCCTCTCAATAGGGGGAAAGATGTAAAGAAGCTCAGGAGAGCTAGAAATTAACATCCCTTCCTGTGTGGGCAGTGCAGGAAGAAAATTCCAGAGACTCAGAAAGCCATTAAGTCTGGAATAGGGTTGAAAGACCTCGCTCTAAGGCTATATAAAGGGGAAGGAAGTTTCTCTCCATTTCTCTCCCTGCATGTTTGCTGGTGTGTGGTGTTGGTGATGGGTTTCACTCTCTGTTTGGGCCTGTGAAAGGAGGTCAGCCTCCTTCACTATTATGGAACTTCCCCTGGATTTGTAGCTTCAATAAATCCTTTCCTCCTGTAACCTGTGCCTGGTTTAGAGATTCATACCGGCAGTGTGTAGCTGACTACAACAGCTCTGAAGTTGGAAAGATGAAGTCTGTAGTTCATCTTCTGCATGGGAGTGAGTAGGAACATTCATAGAATGTCCAAGTCACCACCCGGAAGCAGTGTTTGTACTCCTCATGCATTGGTTGTTTCCCAGGTGCAGAGTAGGCTCTTCATAAAGTGACATCCTACAGTGTGACTGTACTTGTTTGCCGAGTTTTTTTAGATAAGGACTAAGGGGACCAGGCTGGCCTTAAATTGAAGTTTGACTATACTAATAGTGATGGCTTTGGATCTTTTACCTAGATGAGAGGATAAGCAAATCCACCAGAGATTCATTTTCAGTTTTTTTATGTGAATGACCCTCTTTAATGTAAATAAGCATTAATTATCTCTATAGAGAAAAGAAGTACTCTGCTGAGTAAAGTACAGATCTTTGAACACTTTTGCGTTTTATTTGAGAGGACTCACTCAGTGTGTGGTAGCCCTACTGGGCCTCATACACCTCTGATTTATAGAGAGATTAGTGTTTGACATCCCCCTTTTCTTTTTTGTGTTGCTGGGAATCAGCCCTGGTACACATGATGCATGCTGGGCAAGAATTCTGCAGTTGAACTACACATCCCTAGCTCATCCTTTCCTTTTTAAGCAAACCAGTTCTATTTTAATAGTTGTTTATTATTTCATATCTGTATCTAACATACAATTACTTACGCATGTCTTTTGCTAGGGAAATGGCAGAATGGGCAGAGAATGAAACCAGAGGAAAGACTCTGCTCAGCTGCAGAGACAGGCTTTAATCCAGGAAGCCAAGCAGCTTCTCTTAGAGACTAGAGAGTTCTTTTTAGGGTCAGAGAGTAATTGGAATTCTTCTGTTGCAGGGTATTTTGCCTCAGGGCCTGGACTACTTCAGGGAAATAACAATTATACAGGTGATTTGGGCCATTTCAGGGAAACAGCAATTCATAGATTGTTTTGTAATTGAAAACAATGGCCTAGGCCACTTCTGAGAACCAGCAACTCAGCATTGTAAAATGGTGATCAGAGTTCAAAAATGGAGACATTCTGGTTCTAATAGCTTAACATTAAATTATTAAAAATCATTTCTTAGATATAAATGAAAAGTTATCCATGTGGTATGATTAAATAAAAGGGAAAAACAAATTTCAGAAGTAGTATTTATTACATGATTTTCTTTTTTAAAATAATTATTTATTTGCAAGCAGAGAGAGAGAGAGAGAGAGTGAGAGAAGAGAGAAGACAGAGAATTGACGCACTAGATCCTCCAGCCACTGCAAACAAACTCCAGATACATGCACTACTTAGTGCATCTGGCTTTACGTGGGCACTGGGGAATCAAACCCAGGTCATTAGGTTTTGCAGGAAAGTGCCTGAGCCATCTCTCCAGCCCATGATCTTATAAACTAGACATCCTGTGAATTAAGTAATTCTTTGTTGGTTTGTTTTTTCAAGGTAGTCTCACTCTAGCCCAAGCTGGCCTTGAATTCACAGCTATCCTCCTTCTATCTCCCAAGTGCTGGGACTAAAGGTCTGTGCTATCACACACACCGGCCTGAAGTGATTCTTTTGGACCAGCCGTGATGGTGCACACTTTTTAGTATTGGCTACCTGGGGACAGAGGCAGGATGATCACTTGAGCTGAGTGGGCCATCCATATCATGAGACTCCATTTTTATAAACACAAAAAACACATTCATCTTCTGTTTCCCCCAAGATCCTCTTCGGGACAGTTTGCTCTCAGTGCTGACTTGGTCTCTTTCTTCTTAGGGACTGCTTTTCTCCCAGTGTTTCCTGTGTGTATCTTCTGTTCTTACTGATTTACAAATAAGTGTTGTTGGTTCAGCGTTTAACCTTGTGGGAACGTGCTCTCTCTGTCAGTTGTGTGTGTTTCTTGGGGTTCCCCATGTGGCAGAGGAGGCATGTGTGCTGTTCTCAGCACTATTCAATCTGTTTCCTCCCTAATGAAGATGCTGAGTTTGTGTACCATGAACAACTACAGTTTCTTGAGCATTTCTCTTGGAGTAACTAAAAGATTTCTTTTTTTTTTTTTTAATATTTTATTTATTCAATTTCAAGCAGAGAGATGAGAGACAGAGAGAGAGAGAAAGAGAGAGAGAGAGAGAGAGAGAACACCAGGGCCACCACCTTGTGGGTCTGGCTTATGTGGGTCCTGGGGAATTGAACCCAGGGCCTTAGGCACTGGAGGCAAGTGCCTTATCCACTGAGCCATCTCTCCAGCCCTAAAAGATTTCTTTTGGTTGTCCCTCCTTTGAATTCTGTGGTTCTGAATAGAAAACAGGACCATGTTACAGGGTACATGAAATACGTCACAGTAGTCTCCAACCAGCCTCAGATGAAGGGACCACATGACATCCAGGTGTCTGTCTGATTTTAATGTTGGCCTTTTCCCTGGGCCCTCCTTCCACTGAGTGCTTGTCTTTTTCCTGGTTTTCTTGTTTTGTTTTGTTTTTTCTCTTCTTCAGTTCATGAAGAGGGTTGCAGTCCAGCCCTCAAACATACTAGGTAGTTGTTCTACCACTGAACCAGCTAAACTTACAATTGAAGTATAATATACTTGTAGAAATTGCACAGCTTTTTCTTCTTTTTTCAAAACTAAATACACCCATGGACCTGCACTCAGGTAAAGTAATAGGTTGTGGAACCTCAGAAACTGTCCCTGCCATGAGATTTTAACTCTTTATGAGCAGAGCTAAAGAGCTAATTCTTGGCAGAGTAAATCCTTGTTTTACTTTGCAAGTGCGTCTTTCCATCTTATTGAGCTGTTCTCCGAGTTGTCAGAGCCTTCCTTTCCTTTTCCTGGCTGTGAATATTTTAACAGAATGTTTTTCTTGATAGAAAATTACTTTTTATAATATGTGCATAGTAAATTAGCTCTTCTTTTCATACACAGCCGAGAATAAGACATCAGTAAAATGAATGGTGATTTGCTTATAATAGTGCTAGCATGTAGTTACAGTAGTAATGAAGTGAGAATAATATTAGAAAAATCTTTATTTTTTTGTTTTTCCGAGGTAGGGTCTTGCTCAGAAAAATCTTTGAATACTGTCAGCAAAAGATCAAAAGCCCAAGTGCTTGAAGGGTTCTGGTTACCATGGTAACTAAAACTGTGGCAGCAGAGCCAAATACTTGGTGGGATTATAGAAGGCTGCATTTCCAGGCCTGTGTTTGAGAAATGCAGCTGTGCCTTCCAGTGATAATGATAACTTGTGCTTTGAACAAGGAGGGGCCTAACTAAGTCCCTAAGTGTTTCCCTCTGCATATACAAACCAGCCTTGGAAGAGTAGGAGAGTAGGGTGTGTGGGGGGTAGGGGGTGGATAGATGTTCTTGCCCAGATGAAAATTGCACCAAAGTGAAGTGGAATGGTCTTGGATAAAAAAATAATTTCAGAAATTAAATATGTTCTTAGTGTTTAGATGGAAGGAGTAGCTGTAATACTTCCTTCTGGAGCCTGTTTTTATGACACCCTATTTCTAAAAGAGGATAATTAGAAATAATATTTTGCTTCCTTTCCCCCTGTTTTTCCTTTCCTCCCCTGCCTTCTTCTTTCCCCTCCTTCTTCTCTTCTTTGAAAAAAATGAACATTCTTGTAGAGAAGTTCTATAAACTGATGATATGTTGTTTTAGAGTTTACCATCTTACACACTTGTTATACATGCCTTCTTTTCATGTGACTGACCTATCACTCACAAAAATCAGACTTGCATTTTCGGTAGATAGCCACCAGAGCGCACTGGACATCTTGATTACATGGTTCAGAAAGGCATTTACTTAGAAAATTGATGTGAGCTGGATGTGGTGGCCCATGCCTTAATCCCAGCACTTGGGAGGCAGAGGCAGGAGGATCACCAAAAGTTCAAAGCCAACCTGGTCTATATAGCCAGCTTCAGGTCAGCAAACCAGGGATACACAGTGAGACCCTGTCTCAAAAAAAAAAAAAAAAAACAAAAAGGAAAGGAAGATAGATAGATTACATGTGAGCCACAAATATAATGTCAGGTTTCAAGCTGCATTTAAAAAGAAAAATTGACATATTTTATTTGACTCAATATGTCAAAAAGTCTACCTTAACATGTAACCAATATAGAAAAATTATTGAGATATTTTATGTTCCTTTTTCTGTTTTGTTTTGTTTTAAGAGGTAGGGTTTCACTCTAGCCCAGGCTGACCTGGAATTTTCTATGTAGTCTCAGGGTGGCCTTGAACTCATGGCAATCCTCCTACCTCTGCCTCCCGAGTGCTGGGATTAAAGGCGTGCGCCACCACGCCTGGCTTTATATTCCCTTTTTGATACTAAGTATTCGAAAGGCAGTGACTATTTCACATCTATGTGCCTCTAGGTTCTGATTGGCCATACTTTTGGTGCTTGGTAGCATGTATGATATTGGCTCAGGCAAAATTATTCCTGGTTTTGTTTCTTTGAGTGGCCCACCCTGTTCTGGTAGATCCATATTGGCTGAACTGAGATCCTCTTCTTCATTGTTTCATTGCACATCTCCTTTTGCTTTCTCAGTTCTCCTATCATACATGCTGGCAGCTTGAGATCCTCAAGCTGTTGCTACACATATATTGGGATTTGTCAGGTTCCTTATCATTTCTTCTGTTCATTTGTTAGGGCCACCATAGCAAATTACTAGAAGCTGGGTGCCTTAAACAACAGACATTTATTTTTCTCACAGTTCTAGAGATTAGAAGTCCAAGATCAAGGTGTTGGCAAGATCCATGTCTTCTGAAGGTTTCTGCTTGTGGGCTGCTTTCTCAGTATCATAACACAGCCAACCTTATGTATACTTGGGTGCCTGGCATTTCTCTATGTGTCTTGATTTCTTTTTTATTTTTATTTTTTTATTTTTGGTTTTTTGAGGTAGGGTCTCGCTCTAGTCCAGGTTGACCTGGAATTCACTAGGTAGTCTCAGGGTGGCCTTGAACTCACGGGGATCCTCCTACCTCTGCCTCCGGAGTGCTGGGATTAAAGGCATGCGTCACCATGCCCAGTTTATATGTATTGATTTCTTATAAGGACACAAATCATACTGTTTTAGACCTATTATATAAGCCTTATGTTTGAAGGTACTGAGGGGGGAAATTAGAACTTCAACATGGGAAATTTGAGGGTAAAAAATTCAGCCCCCCAAATTAATTCTGCTGTACATGTTATCTGTGGGTTTTCAGACTTGTCTGGGTGGTTGGTCAGTGTGGGGGTGGCTTCTGCGGAGACTCAAAACTATACTGCCATTACTTCTCCAGGATCTTGCAAGCTCAGCAGTTTAAATGCCACACCAATGCATTAAACAATAAAGCAGAATACTTTGCCCCTGATAGCTCTTTTTAACTATCGAAGGTCAGTATAACATGGTTTGACAAGTCAGCTCCTGTAAGGTCTTAATTAACATGTCTGAGGATAGGGAAGCTGGAACATCTTTTTTTTTTTTTTTTAATTACTGCTATAAGCTACACAAGAGGTCAGTTAGAGGAAGAGGATCTGAGTTTTTCAAGATCTTCTAGGAGAAGCATAAAGTAAGAAAACTAAAATATGTTAGCTGGGTGTGGTGGCGCATACCTTTAATCCCAGTACTCAGAAAGCAGAGGTAGAAGGATGGCTGTGAGTTTGAGGCCAGCCTGGTACTACAGTGAGTTCTAGGTCAGCCTGGGCTAAAATGAGACCTTGCCCTGAAAAACAATTTTCAAAAAGAAAGAAGGAAGGAAGAAAGGAAAGAAGCCCTCCAAATATTCTCATAAGTGTCTATTGACGTGGTTTCATAGAGGAAAGAAAAACAACAAAGCTTTGCCTGGTAAAGCAATAGCCTATGCTAATCAATGCACTATATTACCTGTGGCTCACAGTAGCTATGAGTGTGTGACCCAATGCAGCAAAATCAAAAACTTACTGAAGGGCTGAAAAGATGTCTTAGCGGTTAAGGCATTTGTCTGCAATGCAGAAGGACCCGAGTTTGATTCCGCAGGGCCCATATAAAGCCAGATGCACAAGATGGCGTATGTGTCTGGAGTTCGTGCTGTGTCCATTCTCTCTCTCTCTCTCTCTCTCTCTCTCTCTCTCTCTCTCTCTCTCTCTCTAATAAATCAATAAAATATATTAAAAAAACTTACTGAAAATAGGAGATTTTTTTGGTGATTTTTAAAACATTCATTTGTTTACATGTGTTGGTGTGTGTGTGTGTGTGTGTGTGTGTGCACTCCAGGTTCTTTTGCTGCTACAAACAAATGTGACTTTGTATCTGACTTTATGTGGGTGTTGGTGAATTGAACCTGGGCTAGAAGGCTTTGCAAGCAAGTGCCTTTAACTGCTGAGCCATCTATCTCCCTAGCCCAATCATATGGTTGTTGAGCATGAACTGTGTAGGTGACATTGTGTAACAGTGTTACATGTTGGACACACCTGCATTATAACTTGGGAAGTGCCTCTACAGACAGAAAACTTCTCAGTATACTGGAGTGAGAATTTTTTTTTTTTGTTTTTTTTTTTTGTTGTTTTTTGAGGTAGGGTCTCACTCTACTCCAGGCTGACCTGGAATTCACTGTATAGTCTCAGGGTGGCCTTGAACTCATGGTGATCCTCCTACAGCTTTGCCTCCTGAGTGCTGGGATTAAAGGCATGCACCACCACACCCGGTTTAGGAGTGAGAATTTTGAATAGCAGTGAGAGCTTTCCTCTAAATGTGGAGGCCTTTGGCTTCCTTTCCCAGGTTCACCTGTTTCCCAGAAGAACCCACATCTGTGGGATTCCTTTACAAGATAGGTAATGGTATTCGCCAGGCCAATGAGGCATTGAAACCTTGAAGGAGCATGAAATTTAAGACTACAACACAGCTGGACATAGCAGGACACACCTGTGGTCTCACCTACTTTGGAGGCTAAGGAGGAGGGTTGCTTAAACACAGGAGTTTATACCAGCCTGGGGAAAATAGTAAGATCTTTACTGTAAAAACAAAATGACTGGAAAGGTGGCTCAGCAGTTAAAGGCACTTGCTTGTAAAAGCCTAACTGTTGTTTTCTCCTCCGGAGGCGCTGTGGGCCATCGGCGGAGGGAAAACGGAGAAGCGGCGGGAGCTGAGGCGAGCTGTCCGCTGTCCGCTGTCCGCTGTCTCAGGGCTGGGGCCCACAGAGCTGGGGGGATGGCAGCAGGGGGGTCCGGAGGGACACAGAGGCGAGCAGATGCTTATTGTATATCCACATGGTTCTTTATTCAGTTGGGGGACTTACATTTTATAGGAAAAAGGGGGTCAGGGGCATGGGGAATTGGGAAGAGAAGAGGAGATTGGTTGATGGGGGTGGGGAGTTGGCAGCCTGCACTGGGATAGGTGGGTGGTAAAGGTGGGTGGGGACAACCTGAGAACACCTCATTTGGGGGCCATGAGTGGCGGGAAATACTGA
>PVHP010039580.1:0-16304 GCA_004024765.1 Zapus hudsonius | reverse complement strand
ACAATTAGATCATAGAAACTGATGTATTTTACTTGAGCAAAAAGCATTTCTATTTGGGTCCACTTTAATACACACTAATGAATAATAAAAGTTGTTGTGACAATGTCTTCAGTAGGACATTTTCCCAAAAGCGTGTCCTTTGGGATTGAAGTACAACCTAGAAAAAAAGCACTTAAGGAAAAATGTAATACTGGAACAGAATTATAATAAATTCAGATGTTTACTGATATATTCTACCTGTGTACACTTAAAAGTAAAGTTGTTGGATGCATGTAAATGCATAAAGACATGTTTAGGGGCATTTTCCAATTGTATTTACTACTATACTACATTATTCAAAATCAGTTTTTCCTCATCAGCATTCAGTAATGTCATCCAAGGCTAGGGATGTAACTCAGTTGGTAGAGCGCTTGCCTAGAATGCACAAAGCCTGGGGTTAGATCACTAGCACCACATAAACCAGCATGGTGGCACGTGGACGTAATCCCAGTTCTTGGGAGGTGGAAGCAAGAGGATCAGAAGTTGAAGTTCATCCTTAGTTACATAGCCAGTTGGAGGCCAATCTGTGGTACAAGATACAGATTTCTCTCTAGATAGATAGTAGATATGTGATAGTTATAGGTAGATAGATGATAGATAGATGATAGATACATAGATACATAGATGATAGATAGATAGATAGATAGATGTATGATAGATAGATAGATGATAGATAGATCATATGATGTGATATGAGGTATGATCATATGATACATAATAGATACATAGAGAGATGTATGATAGATAGATAGATGATAGATAAATGACAGATTCATAGATACATAGATGATAGATTAGATAGATAGATAGATAGATAGATAGATAGATAGATAGATAGATAGACAGATAGATAGATGGATAGATTGATAGAAGATAGCGAATCCTTTCTCCTCTGTCCAAGGTGAATGAATGAGAGATTGCCATGCATAGTGAGAATGATGGAATGGAGGTGATGGGTGTGCCTTTGGAGAGAATGTCAATCTTGGTGCCTGGATCAAAAAAACATATTCAATTCTTTCAAAGAACCAGTGGAAAGGTGAACTAATTCCAAATGCCACACACACACTCTGAGGAGCTATGAACTCCTCAAATCAAGCAAGAGTGTATAAACATATCCATGTCTTTGTGGGCCACTGTTCACCCAAGGCAGAACCTCAGGGAGAGAGCATATCAGAAGTTGCAGCCAACCCCATGTTCTTCCGCAGAGAATCTGCCTCCACAGAGAAGATCACTCTGTCTTCTGCTGCTGTCCTGCTGTGAGGCTGCAGGATCTGAGGACAGAAGCCAAGAATTCCACCCCCTTCGCTATGCACCCCAGAAAACGCTCTTTAAAAGATTGTGGGTCCCCAGTGGTCCTTCCTTTCTGGTAGGACAGCTGGGAAGGAAGTCCACAGTGTACATGTTATATCCACAATTCACTGAGCAAATAATTCATGTATTTCTGGGATATGCTGGCTTTGAGTATACTAGAACTCCCCAACCCAATGAAAAACAGCTAATCATGGAGGAATCTAGGAGAACAGGAAGAAAAATATATTCATCCCACAATTCTTTAAAAAGGTAAAAGATGGGGCTGAAGAGATGACTTCATGGATCAAAGGCTCTTGCTTGCAAAGCCTGATGGCCCAGGTTTGACTCCCCAGGGCCCATGTAAAGCCAGATACACAAAGTGGTGCATGCATCTGGAGTTCATGTGCAGTGGTATGAGGCTCCAGTGTGCCCATTGTCTGTCTGTCTCTTGCTATCTCCCTCTCTCTCAGATATCTAATATCCAGGTGATTGCCTACATATAACACAAAAATATCTTCCTGATGTGTTCTATAATGTTAATATTATTATAGTATTATAAGCTGTTTCAGAAAAAAAAAACAGCTCCAATGTATAAATCCAGCCACCATAGGCAAAAAGGGGCCATGAGACCAAAGAAATAAGTAGACATACTCAGGTCTTCACAAAAGGTGGACACAGGCAGAAATATGTGTTGAGCAGAATCAAGATATATGGATCCCTGCATGCCAAGGCCAGAAGATGTGCTTTATGTGTTAAGCATAACAAAGATGGAATGTAGCCAACCAGAATGCACCTGGCCTTTCTCAAAAACTGTTCACATGGTCAAACATCAGTGAACAATAGATCTGTGTGTCAGCGGTCAACATATACGCTTCATCGGACAATCTTCAGAACTCTGTTCTATAGAGTTTGAGATGTGCTGTCACCCAGTAGGCAAAATGGTGGTTACAACCAAGATGGCTGTAGTGATGTTCAACTGGATTCCTGCTGAAGTCGTTCAAAGTGACATCACTGAGATGGTTCATTAAATGGGAAATATTCATAGTATAGTGTTAAGTAAAAATATTTTCAGGGATTGAAGAGATGGCTAACCAGTTAAAGGCAATCGCTTACAAGCCTGTTGACTTGAATGCATTTCCCAGCACCTACTTTAAGCCGGACAGAAAGTGGCTCACACGTTCCTGATCCCAACAGGCCTATGGCAATGGGAGGTGCCAGGAGAATCGAGAAGCACACAGGCCAGCTAATCTGGTCTACACAGCAAGCAAACAATGAGACCCTGTCTTACAGATGCTGGAAGGAGGAGACCCTCCCACCTCCACACGTGCACTGTGGCATGCACGAGCCCATATACACACATATGTATATGCGCATAAATAAATATATTTAAAAATAGTATGCGGTCATTTTTATCTTTGTAAAACAGACATGTATGTCTATGCAAAGGCAATAACATGAGAAGATTATACTAGAATTTTAATGGTGGATAAATGAATGATGAGGTGATAAATCTCTCTTCCATATTTTATAAATTTCCTACAAAGGGCACATTATGCTTTTGATACAAGAAAAATTATTTTAAAAGCATTTATTTTTCAAAAGGCAGTGTTAAATCCAATTAAAAAGTGACCAAATCTTGGGCCAGCATGCATAAGTTTCATTCTGCATCCATTCAGAAAGATAGCATATTCCATGTCACAGTCTTTGTCTCTTTGACAGACTGTATTTAAAGGCTTTGTTCAACCCGTCATCCAACATTCACTTAAACAAGAGCCCAGGTAGAAGTTCCCCCTTGGGTCTATCCCAGGAGGCAATCGGCTATCCCAGAAGCTGCACATGTGTGGTTTTATCATGTAACATGAGCTATGTAGGTCACAGTTCGCTGATTTTTCCAGATTTCCCTCTGCCTTATTTCAGAGCCATCCCTAGTATCAATGGTCTCATTAGATGTGTGCTAACATCTAATTCCTTGGCTCCTTTTTGCTAATTTCAATTTTACTTTGTTCCATTATCCTGGATTTTATTATGTTTACTTATGTAAGGGATAGAGATTTATTTTGGAAATGGGTTTCAATTTTTTTAAAATCCTTTAAAAGCAAGTCCTAAATAATTTAAATAAAAGTATCTGACCATGAACACAAAGAAAGTTCCTGCTGCCTTCTTGGGGACTCGGTGTGCCCACAAAGCCTCAACTATCCTAGGTAAGCGACACTGAGCCCTCGAGCTTTGGAATCATTTGCCCAGGTCCATGAGCCCCTGACTTCTGTCCAGCACCAAGATGACCAGGTCAGCTTCCTGCCTGGGGAGCAGCTGGGAAGCCTCTTGGCCCCATCTCTGGGAGAGGGAGCTCCCCTGGGGGCCTCTCTATGGAGGACCCACTCTTGTGTGCGTCTTCATACACATGACTCCTCCTCACAGTCAGCCCCTCACCTCAGCTGGGTCCTTGCTGGGAATATTCCTGGGCTCACCTGTGAAGAAGGAGATGAGGATGAGAAGGAAGAAGGGGAGAGGTGATGGTGGTCAGTGGTAGAGAGATGCAGACAGCAATAGAACAGACCTATAGAGTCTGTGAAGCGCATTTAATTAATACTGACATTTACCCAGCTGCAAGAAACCCTGGGTAGAAATAAATGCTGATCATTGCATTGTTTTAGGTGAAAATGTAGAGATAAATGGAACTGTCAAAATTGTAAACTTCTCATCTTCATTACAGATACATAATTAAGAAACATATTGCATCAAGCCAGAAGGCCAGGGGTTCAAAGATTTCTTTTTCTTTTTTCCTCAAGGAAAACTGTTCTAACAGCTACACAATTTTCTCTTCCCGAAGAAGGGCCACCCAGAGGCACTGCCCATCCTGAGGCCAGGCCTCCCCAGCCTGATTTTTGCCAGAAACCAGTTTTCCTTCCTCCCTCACCTGCATTTTAATTTTTTTCCCAAAGCCAGTCTCTCTGTGTAGCTGTAGCTAGACCTCACTATGTAGCCCAGGCTAGCCTCTCCACACCTTGTGTGATGCACCACCACGCCTGGACCAGTTTTGTCTGATCCTAGGAAAATTTCTTCCGCCGTGCTTATCAGTCTAACTCTCTCAGTGACCTTTGATGTGAAGAAAGAAACTCAGTCTCAGAGACACACAGTGGGGTCACACAGCTCTTGTGTGAGCAGATCAAGCTAAGATTCCGGGGGGAACCACCGTTTCCCACACAGGCATGCTGTCCTGTTCCTTGCTGCTCCCCTGCTGCTCCCGTCAGTGTACACATCTTGTGCAAAAGAGGAAACTGAGGCCTATGCTGATACAGAATCTCGCACAAGGTCACTCCAACTTTGCAAGTTACTTGTGTTCTATCTGCTCCACCTGCCAGCATAGCTCATTATACAAGAGTATTTTCCAGAAAGGGAACATGAGAGGAGCTGAAAGGGGAAGGAAGAAAAGAGGGTAACGGAGCAAACAGGAAACCAGCAATAGTATCTGAGGGGGACAGCGGAGGGGACTGGGGGAGAGGAATGCGTAAGAACAAGATATATGTGATATATGTACAAAAATGCTATTAAACATTAACTTAAATATTAATTTAAATTTAAAAAAATCAAATACCTTAGCAAATCTATTCAGATGCCAAAAAAAAAAGCCCTGCTACTAAATTTATTGCCAGCACTTTCTAAGAGAAAGCAGCTTGGGGGCTGGAGAGATGGCTCAGCAATTAAAGGCACTTGCTTGCAAAGCCTGCTGGCTCGGGGTTCAATCCCCCAGTACCCACATAAAACAAGATGCACAAACAAAGTGATGAATATGTCTAGAGTTTGTTTACAGTGGCAAAGAACACTTATGTACTCATTTATTCTCTATCTCTCTTCCCAAATAAATAAATAATTGTTTTTCAAAAAAGAGAGAGAAAGCAGCTTGGTTCTGACCTCTTTCCCTCTCTTTATTTTTGTTGGAGAACAAAAGGCCTAAGACGCCATATTGCTGAAGTTTTGCTTCACCTCAGGTTGGAGTGACAGTATGACAGCATGGGTCTCAAATGGGTCAGCAGGAGCAGAAACAAACAGGCCTGGAAAAGAAGATAGAAAGATCCAGATCAGTGTTTTCTCTCTCGCTCGCTTCTTCTTTCCCTTTCTGCTCCAATGTTCTCCCTGTGTCCCTGGGAATCAACCCCGAGACAGACACACTGGAAAATGGCATTGTGGATCCACATCCATCCACCAGGGCCCAGGGGTGAGTGGCCAAGTCCTCCCTGCTGCTGCTCCTCCTGGCGTGGGAACGTGTGTCACCTGCCTGTCTCAATCAGATTCCTAGACACAACCGAGAAGAGTCCAGTTTGGACATTTAGAATGTCTTGAAATGTGGAGATAGACGCTTGATTAGACCTAGGGTGGGTAGGAAGGGCAAGGCCTGGAGAACCAGAGGGTTTTAATGACCTTCTCCCTAACCACCCGAGGTCCACTCCTCTTGTCCGTAAAATGGTGTGGCACAGCGGGCACTGGTAGAATTGAAAGGCGAGTCCCCCAAATCCTTTGTGTTTAAGTAAACAGCATGGTAATCTGGAATTCAGCTGATCAGTTTGGAGTTTCATAGGCAATAGCTGAACACCACTGGGCGACCCTAAAAGATGAGGAGATCCCCAAATTCTACGACCATACGTACTGGCTGCTACACGCGGGGCACATGGACCTCTAAGGATTTGCTAGACCACTGTGAATGAACTCGCTCCACCACTTATGAACAACTGTGTAAAAACTCACCCATGTGCACCCAAGCACGCTGAAAGAGAAACAAATCTCAACGTTTAACCACAACTGAGCCCCCCAAACAGCTAAGCTCTCTCCCTCATTCTAGAATCATCCAGGCCCCAGCAGATTTCTTACCGAAACCCAGAAGCACTCTGGAAAGAAGAAAAAATCTAAGAGAAGACAAAGCAAGAAAAGTGACAGTTACACCTGCTTTCCACATTACAGCTGCAGCAAAGCCAGCCTGTCCCTTGTCCTGAAGGCTCTGCCAGCACAGGGCAGACTCCAGCCTTCAAATGCCTCCCAGTCCAAATGAGCTCACCATTGTGCTCCAGCCATGGAGAAGGTTCTTTTCCTGTCAGGGAAGAGCTCACCAGCACAGTGGAATACCAGGAACCTCGTCCCATTTTTCTTGATTCTTTTCGGAGCCAACATTAGACATATTAAGCCAATCATTAAGAGCCAGGCGTGCCTCCAAGGAGCCAGGAGGTCCTCTGTCGCTTTAATCGGGTTATGGACAACTACTTCTCATCCCACATCCGTCTTCCCTGTCGCCACACATAGCGAGTGGCATTCTTCTCAGCATCAAAAACTAGTAATCAAACTTGAAACCAACCAAAGACCTTTCATTATTTCAGTGTTACGGAACATCCATTTGCTTTCATTAGTCTGCAAACAGCCAAGTAGGCTGCTTCTCATTAAGCCTGGCAGGTGTTAATTATATCTGGGGTTTGGGGTTGTTTTGTCTGCAATAAAGGATGACTTCAGGTGAAGCCTGAGCTGACGTTTGAGGCAGCCAGGCCTCAGATGTCACCTGCCTCAGTGCATTACCTCAGAGGAAGTTTCCAGCAATAGTGTGTGAGCTCGTCACAGGAAGTTACATTTTTTTTTTCTCATTTTTGGTTTGGTTTTCAGTCTGTGGGCTTTATCACCCATTTTATGGGCCGGAGTTAAACGGCAGTACAATGCAGTTTGCTCTCTTACTGCTCAGCGCTAAGAGCCATGATGAGCCATAATTAGAAGTAAAACCACCACATAAATAACGTGGCAGAAAAAATTGCCACTGTGAGCAGCTAGACTTTGGCTATGGGAAACTTCAATGGGCCCTGGGTATCCATCGTACTTAAGTGGTACTGTGTTAGTTTCAGCCCAGATTTGTCTTACTAAAGCCAAAGCGGGAGCCATTTAGCCTTTCAAATAAGCTTTTGAAAATAGAGAATGCAGCTTTACACAGCCTGTCTGCTGCTAAGTGTGGTGTAGAGAGCCATCCCCTGGGGTGCAGGACAGCTTAGCTGCAAGGACTGGGAAGGAAAACACAGGAGGCAGGAGAGGACAGGACCTCTCCCATAACACCCAGTGCTAAGGGGTCCCTGTACCCCCAGTACAGCAGCCCATGTTGTGAGCTTGGGACACCCTATAAATGTTACTTTCCGGTCCTACCCTTTTGTGATAAGTGGGAGCAGGGAAAGCAGCATTTCTGATCCCCCATTTTCTCCCTAGGGCTTTTACATGGATTTCCTTTAGTTCTTATAACAGCCTTAGAAAGTCAAGGACAAGGAAAATTGTGTTGGTGAAAATGGCCTTAAGAAATAAGGATCAACAGCTAGTGACTTTCTGCACTTGAGTTGCCCATTTGCAGTCAGAGAAATTAACCCAAGGACTGAGACTTCTCACATGATGACATGGACCAATCGAGCAATTTCCATTTTTACAGCCTCTCTTCTGCAGAGGGTTAGGTAATAAGCCCAAGACAGTGTGTTATGATAAATGGAATACTTTGTAGGAAGTGTTTTTACAAAGCCTGACTCATTTGCAACATCGATTGAAGTATATTCATCGGCCTTATTAAATGTCCTATGTATTTTTTTATGAATCAGAATATATAAGGTCTGGGCTTCCTATGGAACAAAAGGAAACATTCATTTTGTTAGTCTAAAAATTCACATGCATTCTAGAAAGCAAACGGTTTGCTTTCTTTTCTTTTTTTCCTTTGCAGAATCAAATCGCAAATACAAAAATTTTAAAGCAAAATGAAATTCATTCAAAACTACGCTGAGAAGTTCGTTTTGTTTTAAGTGTGTCTGGTGTGAAGCAGGCCATATCGTGAAATGGCTTCACACTTAACGAGGGAACAGTTGCATTTCGCATGTGAATGCTGTCTGCATTTATGTCTCTGCCGGCCACATATGGTGTGGCACTGGACATTTTTTAAATTAAGATATGAAGTGCTCAATTTCTTTCTGTGGACCTGTTATATTCTAACAAATTTACTGCACGTCTCAGAAAACACATCGCTTTGCCAAAGTTGGTGAGTAGCCCAGCATGGTTTATCTGCAGCCCACAGCTCTTTCCCTGAATTCAATACTGCAGGCACAATTTAATGCAAACCCAATTTATGACTTAATGCTCTAGGGACCTGGTGGGAGATTGTTACATTATTCTTTTCTAATCCTATTTGTGTTTTAATTTGCTAAGTCTGTAATGAGGCGCATGCCTTGAATAGATTCAAGAACTTTCACATTGCTTTTGACTTTGTTTAATATAATAGATTTTACAGTTTGCATTAAATACCCAGGTGCTACGGTCAGTATTCTCTCTTTATTTTCTCAACTAGAGTGAATAAAATTACACTATGAAAGTAATTGTGTTCATGTTTCCTTGTTTATTGTAATGGCTTATTTCCTATTATAATTCTTGATTCAAATTACATCTAGTCCTACAAAAGTCAATTCTCCCTGGGCTCCCCCTTCCCCTTCCCACGCAATTGTAGTCTCTGGAGGGAATGGTGTGGGCTGACAATTGATTAGTTGAAAAATAATAGAACAAGTTTTCTGGTCTAATTTATGATGCTTCAATTAAACAGAAAGGAAGATAGGAAGGGAGAGAAGACGGAAGGAAAGAAGGAACAGAAAGAAGGGAGGAAGAGGGAGAAAGACAGGAGGGGAGGGGAGAGAAGGAGAGCAGAGGGAGGAGGGAATGTGCTGTGTCACCAGTACTGCCACTATTGTCTTTCTGGTGTTTGCCTGAAGCACGCGATCTCTCATCAGAACTGCCACATCACCCAACTCCATCGAGTGTCATTTGCTGTCCATAACTGTGTTAGAGCCAATTATAGCTAAATTCTCTGTTCTATATGCACAATCAAAGGGCGTCTGGAATGCATTTTGCTATTTTCTGAATCCTATTATTGCAGACATGTTTATTACATTCAGAAGATGGCTTTCTGAAATTACATTGGAATTGTACAACCCACCTGCCATTTACAAACAAAAGGACCTAAATATTTCTTAACAAGGCGAAAGTTCATTTAGCTCTTTCCTGGTAACTTTTCCAGCGTTATCTTCTATTACGGTTGTTAAAAGACTCATTCCCCAAGCTTGTGTACATTTGTAAAAACATCCAAGTTCTCCGCTAATGCTTATTTTTAAATTAATAATACAGCCCAGCAGGTCAAGACAGAGCTGCAGAGCAGTTTCTGACTCATGTGGTGGATGGATGCTGGCTGTAATTTTCGTTATTAAATTTTGCTCAAACTATGAATAAAAATATTATAAAACGTATCACAAATATAAGTATTTGAGAGCCCTGAAGTAGCTCCTTTAGGTTGGCTGTCAAAAGAATAAAAATTTCAAGTCATGTCCTTAAATTTCATTTGGGGCCATTTTAAGAGGAAGTGGATGGTGTTAGAAAGACACATGATATCTATTTGAAAACATAGCACCTCGTCATTAATTATTAAGGAACACATGAAAGTATTTCTAAAGCAAATGCTTTTCTGTCCCCTTCTCCTAAAGTTTCTTCTTAAAATCCCCCACCCCCAGCTTACTTTATTGCTGGCATTTGCCTCACAGAGCCAGGGGATATTACTACCTTTTTATTTGCTATTTTTACAGAACCCAACAAAGTGCTTTTAAAATATATAACCACTTAATTCCAGTCAAGCTTCCTCAATACACCTTTCATTCAAGCCCTTTCTAATTTGTTTTCCTCCAGCCAGGAGCCTGGAGAAGACACTGTGATTTATGTTTTCATTTATTTACTTTATTTGGGCTTTTCATTTAAGAAAAGAAATTCCACACCGCCCCCACCACCCTCAATTCTGTATCATCTTACCCACTCCCCTTTGGACTATAAGACTGTCACAATGCAAGACTTCAGAGTTTCTCGGTGGGTTGAAGAAAGTTCTCTATGGCTTGGGAGAGCTTCAGCTTGGGGTCTAGCAGCCACGGACTTGGGTCTCAGTTCTATTTCCTACCCAGTGACTTTAAGGTTGTTCTTCTTTCACAAAGTCAATGATCCGTTCAGTCCTTTGGCCAATATTTATCAGGCACCTAGTCTATGCTAGACACTGATTAGGCAGCAGGTGTCTACATAGACAGGCTCTTGGCTTGCACTGAGCTAGTGGGGCAGAGAGACAGACATTTATTGTGGACAATAAATGTGCCAGGCATAGTAATAATAGAATCCGTGTGTAAGTGATAGAGTTGTTTCCATAAGTACAAAACCGGGAGTGTGAGCTGGGTGTGGTGGTGCACATCTATGACCCCAGCACTTAGAGGTGGAAGCAGAAAGACCAGGAGTTCAAGGCCTGCTTCTATGTTCCATAGTGAGTCTGAGGCCAGCCTGGGCCACAGAAGAGCCTGTCTCAAAAAAGTGGAGGAGGGGAGGAGTCCTGTTATGGTTTGAATATGAAATGTCCACCACAGTCTCATTAGTTGGAAGACCAGCTGGTCGTGCTGTGGAGCCTTGAAGCTTGGCCGTAGGATGTGGTGGGGCCTTGAAGTGTTCTTCAAGCCTGGCCCCACCTCCTGTCCAGTCTGTTTCTTGTTTCTTGATCCACCCAAGATGTGATGTGAGCAAGTGATTGTCCGGCTCTCACACCTTCTCAGCCAGCTTCCCCAGGAACCACAGGCCAAATCAAATCTTCCCTCCCTTAAGTTGCATTAGCCAGGTGTTTTATCACAGCAATGAGAAAAATAATTAATACAGAGTCCTATAAACCTGCCTTCCAGGGTCCCTGTGAGACTAAATGAGTTCATCTATAACTAGGGCTTTGCATTGCTGATGGTATAAAGGCTTGGTTAAAAAAAAATCAATAAAACAATTATTGTCATTATTGCTAAGTGTCATCCCAGAATTCTTAAAGAAATTCATATTAGTGTATCATGACATTTCAGCTGCAAGAAGATGTCAACTTTACCCTGTAGTTCTAATACTGTTTTTAATGGAGAGAACTAAATAATAATGTTGACTGCAAAACATCAAGGTAATGATAAATGAACTAAAATTAATAGGCGTTTTTCCAATTTAAAAAATCATTAGCAATTGAGTCTTTATCGATCATCAACTATTCTAGGGAAGAAATGAATCAGGTAGGTATTGGATCCATTTCAGAGGAGGACTCATCTCCTCCACCAAGTCCCAGACCCCCCTCACCACACAGCTTAGCTCTTCCCTCAAAGCATTCGTCCCAATTCACAAAGGTAACAAAATTTAATTTCATTCAAGGGTAGTCAAGAAACATTTTAAATAAACATTTACAAATCAGGAAACATATTTGTCATATTAACCCTAGAAACATGGCTCTACCTATGACCCAACAAAGCCACCCTTAGAAGACCACACCCCCCCAGAAGTGCAGTGCCTGGGCCAATATGGTGTGGGTAATGGAGCTCTCCACCATTGCTCCTGAAAAATAAAATGTGAATCAAGTGCTAATGCACATGGTCTTTGAATCTTACACAGTGTCACAAATATTTCAGGATAATTATCCATTAGCTGAACTGCAGCAGGACACTTCTTAGGGAAGAGAAGTTTCTTTAGTAAGTGCTTCAAGGAACCATTTTGATGGCCTTCAGATGGGACCTCAGTCAAGGGAAAGTTACTCTGCATTACAATACTGTAGGAATTTTGAGGTTCTGGGATAGTTCATCCAGCTGAGAGAGGGAAAGAGTGGTTTGAGAGAGGGCAGAGCAGCTAGCTAGCAGAGGAAGCCATTTAGAAGCCAAGTTGTTGGAGAGACTTACCTAGATGCGGGATGATGGAATAACTATTACAGAAATTTCTTAGTTAGCAGCTAGTTATTTGCTAAGCTAATTTGCTAGTTAACATCTGCCACATGCACAGAATCAGCACTAAGAGGCACTGCATGATATGAGTAGTAATTAAAGGTTCTAAACAACACTGGTGGGCTGGAGAGATGGCTCAGCAGTTAAAGTCACTTGCTTGCAAAGCACGCATGTCCAAGTTCAATTCCCCAGTATGCCTGTAAAAGCCAGATACACAGCATGTATCTGGAGTTTGTTTGCCGAGGCAGGGGGCCCTGGTGCATCCATTCTCTCTCTCAAATAAATAAGTGAATATTTAAAAAATAATAAAAGACACTGTTAATGTCTTGGTGACCATGGGACCTGGAAGAAAAAGTTCCTATAAGGCCCCAAAGAGATCTGAATGTTAGCAAGAACCAAGGATATGAGGAAAGACCAAAAGAATAGGAACCACCGAAAGTCATATAAATCCTGAAAATGGCAAGAAAATTCATACAGCACATGTACAAGATAATGTGACCAGCTGTGCCCCACCTGAGCAGACTCTTTATGTAAAGCCCAGCCTAATTCACCTTTTATTTGGGAGTTCTTACTAGCTCTAAGTATCTGAAAATGTAAGAAGTTGTCCCAAACGACTCCATACTTTGGGTACTGGAATAGCTTCCCAATTAAAAAGACCAAGTGGAGCTGTTTTTGTTCAGGTTCAAGATCCAACAATGACCTGGTTATATTCCAACAGAATGGTCCCTTTAAGTAGGAGAACTCTGATATCAGTGAATTGTTGGTTATATAGTGACTGATGGCAAAGGATCTCTGAAGACTGAGCCAGCAAAGGTCTTGAAAATCTTTTTGAGTTTCACTACTAAGCTTTCTGAGTATCTCTGTATATATCAGACCACTGCCCAATTTATCAAACCCACAATTGTGAGACCCCAGCAAGAGCAGGGCCGACAACTTGGAAGGGTAAAGGCAGTTATGGAACCTACATGAAAGAGACATGTCACAGTGCCAAAATCATAAAGGAAGCTCAAGAGAGACATGCTGAGAATCAAATGAGTTCCCAATAGGTAACTACTTATGCCAAGAATTGAATTGTCATCATAGTAGTGTGGAAACAGTGAGTAAATTCCCCATTCATTCATCATTTAATAAATCAATGTTTATTAAATACCTATTATCCATATGGCAGGAGAGATAACTGCTTTATATACATTGCACCAGTACATGCAATTGCTATGGTTTTATGATAATTGACACTGTGACTAGATAGAGTTATATAGTATGTATTTTAAGCATCATACAGCCAGGAAGGAAGAAATCTGCAACTCAATTCTAGATTCCCTTCTCAAAATCCCTTCTCTTTCTTTCCATATTGTTGTTCTCCATTAAAGTTTCAAGCATCTTAAATACCTGGTTTGATGGAAACTGTGTCTAAAGATATAAGGAAAGGTGGTTACTGAGAGTGTCCGTTTAAAAAGAAATAGAACTGATTTTTAACATTTACTGACAAACTCCCTTCGTATACACAATGTACTCTGCTCATAATCCTTTTGTCCCCATCCCTTATCCTCCCTCCACTGAACCCCTTCTTCGTTCCAGCCAGTCCCTCTTCTATATTCATGTGAAATAGTTCTGTTTTTATGGTATGAATCATTTACATGTCTAGGGATGTCTCAAGGGATGATGGTGAAGAATCCTCACGAAGCTCTTCCTCCTCACACAGAGTCAGCCCACACCTGACTATGGCCAGTACAGACTGCTCACTGGATCAATGACTTTCCTTCCTGGAAACATCCCTGGCCACTGACAAAGCTGGAACTGCACATAAATAGGTAGAAAAAAAGAGGCAGATGCCCTGGAAGACTCACCCAGTGTACAGAAGAATCTCATTATACTTGAGTAGATACTGATTTCAGTATTGCACTTCAGAACAACAAACCACGCCTTATGTTTAATTGAACTGAAGATTTAACTTCTAATAAGGATAAGAAGAGCACAGCCAAGGGCATGGAGAGCTATGTCCATAAATTTGATGAAAATGTATATTCTCCAGCTCCCATCTGTGGTTGAGGGCTGCTCCCAGGGACCCTGTTTCATGACACTTCAGGCTAGAGTGGCCAGGCAAAGGTGGGCTGATAGAGAGCCTTGCTAAGTGCTCAAGACAGATGCAGGGGATGTGAACAGGGCTTCAGAAGCCTCTGCTCCACCAGTATCTACTCTAAGAGAATGGCCAGGCATCCCTAAGCCCACCTGTGCCCGTGAGCATATAGAAGAGAAACACGCCTTCACCTTAGCGTGTCTAGTCGAAGCATCTACCCAGTGCCATCAGAGTGCATAAGGACAGCATAAATGTCCCAACACATGTCAAGATATGGAGAGGCAGCTGTTCAGCTCTCTCTTGAAAGATACAGGAAAGGCTGGTTGACCTCCATTATAGAACTGGCATAGATTAGCTGAAATAATACTTTAACAGTGTTTTAGTACCCAACTATATGTTCTGTTATAAGGAATAGCAAATGTTTAATCATAAATATTTTAATGGCTTCAGGGATTCATGATATTCAATGACCGTGTTAAATGATAATAATCACATCTGGTTTATTACTATAGTAATTCAGCAGCTCCTCTTCAGCAGTTATTTTTTATTATATGTGCTGTGCTACTGTCATGGTCATTTATGGCAGTAATATTTTAAAGTGGCTCATTTGTTTGTTTAAGGACAGTTTCACAATATATTTCTGTATTAATATACATTTTGTACTCTTATTTCCAAACTGCCACTGGAAAATTGATCCTAGCCTGTTATGACTGGAGAGGCGGGTGACACACAAAATGTCCAAGCGGAGATTGAATAGGGGACCAGATGGGACTGTCCTGGCATCACTGGGGTTATGACAACTGCTACTGAGCCTTGCTCATAAATGAAAAGTTGCATCAAGAAGGAGTTAAGGCAGCAATAAACATAAAGGGAAACCACAGACTTGGGAGACATTTCAAGAAAAATATCGACCTAGTGGCAAAGGTGTCCAGGAAGAGCCCCAAGACATGTGGCTGGTAAAGCCAAGGTGGCTTTAGGCCTTGGTAGCATTTCGATAACACCATGATAGGCAGGAGCCAAGGGCAAATCAGGGTCACCCTCTGGGGAGCTTAGCCTCTGACATCAAGCCCACTCTACGTGGACATGGGTGTCAATGGCTGGGTGCAGGCCAACAGCAACGCCTCTGTGGTTGTGACCTGGGTGGTTCCTGTCACCGCTATCACACAGGCAGTGGACAGTGCCTGAGCTTCTGTCCTTTCTCCATGCACAGAGTGTTGTCTGGGATGGAGTAAATATTGGCCTGAAATCATCCGTTGCTCCTTAGGAGGGGGAGGGACCCAGGCTGTGGCTGTGTGATGAAGCAGGTTGTAGAAACTCAGCCTGGAGAAAATGGGCAGACTTGGGTCGGCATCCTTTTGCCTGGATCCTGATTGGTTGGGTGACAGAGGGCAAATGGGTTCCATAGCTATGAGTGATGTATGACTGTAAAATGGTCTGTAACCAGAAGTGCTAACTGACATGCCTGCTGATTTAATGGACACCCAGGGTTATGTTAGTAGAGACGCTTAAGTAAACACGTGCTAGGTTTGAGGCCGTTTACTGAGCAATCATTTCTCTCGCTCTTCCTTCCCATTTTATTTTACTTCATCATAAAAAGGAGGGTAGTAAAGCCACAATTCCTCTTTTTATAATAATGAAGATTTACTCATCTCGGGGACAGTGCTTTCCCCTGCTTCCCTCTTTCCACCTGCAGAGGTAACTGTGACAGGTGCCTGAGCACCTCAGCCCTTGGGAAAGAGAGAGATGGTTTCTAGTTTGCTTTTGCAATTGGAGAACTAGGGAAGTAAACTGGGATTCACAGTCAGGTCAATGGAACGGGAAGATCTCTGGGCAGCTACAAATTGGCAAAGGCAGGGAAGACGACCTGCCCACAATGGTTCCAGGAGCTCATTGGCTTCGGCAGCTATGGGTTTCTGTAACTCACCACAGCACTGAGAAAGTTAGCTTTGCGCTGGGGACTGGGTTTTATAAGGCTACCGAATGGCTTTTAGAGCACTGTAGATTTTACTGAGTTGGAAGTTTTCTCAAACAAATTGTTCAGAGAAGTATGTAAGGCATTAATTCCTGGCTTAACCTATAGAAATGATCACATAAGAACCACT
>PVHP010039579.1:0-15694 GCA_004024765.1 Zapus hudsonius | reverse complement strand
TAAAGCCAGATGCAACTTGGTGCATGTGTCTATAAGAACACAGTATGCCACATGTACACACACACACACACACACACACACACACACACACACATATACACAAATACAATTTTAAAAATGAAAAGTGAAAAAACATTATTATTGTAATATTAATAAACACAGCTAAATAAATTGTTCAGCTTACCAATAAAGAGTTGCAGACTGTCTTACTGGGTTAAAATTCAAGATTTAACTATCTCTTCTTTCAAAGAAATGTACCTAATTATCAAAGACATCCACTGTTGGTATTGCTAAACGGGACACGGAGGACAAAGGGTTAACGATGTTTGAACAGGTTTGAAACCCTGGTATACCGTAGGCGTTTCCCCATCTCCACCCTTGGAAAACTCCCTCCCAAAGCAAGCCACATGAATCCAGGTTCGCACCCCAGCTGTGCCTGGAAAGTGACAGTTCCTCTGCCCCCACCATCTGCTATGTGCCCAAGCTCACTCTACATGCAAAGCAGCCATTCACAGGTCGCTGGTCCCTGCCAATCTCCTTTGCCCATTTCTTCCCCTCCCTCCTGCTCTACCTCTACTTAACCAATGAGGGCTCCTACAATAAATGGAAATATTTTCCACACCTTTCCCCAGGTCTCTGCCCATTATTCTCTCTGAAGGGATGAGCTGAACACACAGGAAGCCATGCTTCCAAGAGCTATAACACTCCTGCGGGGTTCTCAGGCCCATGGTCACACCTCCACGGCTGTCCGTCCCCCGCAGCCACCAGCCAACTTGGAGCATGCCTGCTCCCTCCCTGCCCGGGTCTGCCAGAGCCGCCGCCATCAGTAGAACGTCACAGCCACTTCCAGAGTTATAACTTGGAGGGACCTCACCCGGTTCCCAGCGACCCAGCAGCCAGCCGGGACCAGAAGAAGCGCTGGACTAACAGAGAGACGAGAGGCTCTGCTCAGCTCCGCACCGCCTCCCCTGGTGTGCTCCCTCCCTTCCTGAGCAGCCCGGAACACCATGCAGACTTCAGGTCCATCCTTTCCTTTTATTAAAAACAACAACCCACAAACCAAAAATCAAGGGATGAAAGGCAATCTATCAAACAGTGGTAGACAAAGCGCATTGGTGAGCTATACTGGTACCTGAAAACAGATTTCAAATCAAAATTAGAATAAATAGACATGGTCGACAAGTTTTAAAGGGGGGAACAAGTCATCAAAAATAAATAATAATTGTAAATGTATATACACAGAGTTAAGGCTCCCAATTCATAAACATAATGAACACAGAAGGTCACATAGGCCCTAATATAATAATAATAATAGTAGGGATATTAATATCCCACTCTCATCTTCAAAAAAGACATCAAACCAAAACTCAACTAAAAAACCTTCGGAAGTTAAATTACCTCACAGAGTAAATGAATTTAAAAGGAATATGGAGAATATGCCATCCAACAGATAGAGAATACACTTTCTTCTTAATAGCCAATGGAACCTTCTTTAAAACAGATCATGTTGGAGGCCACAAAACTTACCGACTCGCCTTCCTGTCAATGTGTTGCCAGCGCTGTGGCAGAGGTGATGTCCACCCCTCTGCTCATGTCATCGTTTTCCCTGCCTTGATGGAGTCTCCCCTCGAGTCCATAAGCCAAATAAACCCTTTCCTCCACAAGCAGCTTTTGCTTGGGTTCTTTCTGCACAGCAACAGAGAAAGCTGACTGCAACAGCCAGCTACCTGGCTATGTATGCTACCAAACCACACAACAGAATCTGTCAAAAAGTTATGTACCCCCTACACCCACTTTTTGTACACTTCATTCAGGTAGATGAATGTGGTTTTCCTGAGAACTCTAAACATGCTTTCTAGACTCTGCCCATCCTGGGAGACAAGTCGAGATTCTACCCTCCCCTGCACTCTAGCTTATCTCCTTCTTGTGGACCCTAAACATAACAGCATTTCTGCCTCCCTTCCCTGCTCATTCACCTTCATCTACCAACTGAAAAACACCTATTAACATAGAACCACAGAACTATCTAGTCTGTGGTCACTTTCAGAAGAAGATAGCTGTGAATTACACTGTCAGTCAGAAACTGAGAAGACAACAAAGAAACCATTAAAAAAAAAAATCTGTTGTTGCTCCAAACACATGCATGTATTTACTGAATGAGCTATGACTTTGGGTCACTGAAAGATGAAAACTGATAAATTTCATGTTTCCATAGTAACTAATACTGGGGAAAATAGCATAAAATGTAAGGATGGTGATAGTTCATTGATTTATTCAGCACATGTCTGCTGTTCACAATTCTACATCCTGAAAACACCAAGTCAGCGAAATACACACATTTCAAATTGTGATAAACAGCAACAAAAAACAAAAGCAGGCAAAAATGAAGAGAGAAGGTAAAGAATTTGCCCAATTCTAAATATAGTACTGAAAAAATAATAATAATAAAGCCTCAATTGATAGGTGATGTCGACTCCATGTTGCTGGGATAAACATCCAACCAGACAGTTTTTGGAAGGAACAGGTTTATTTCATGCTTACAGATCCAGGGGAAGCAATGCAGAAGAAGCTGGCTCCCTCCAAGCAGAGAGAATCCACCGAACAGCAAACACCACAAGCTAGCATGAACCACTACAGCTCACACTGCTCTCTCACCACTCAGGCCAGGATTCAGATCCGCCCTAAACACACCTTAGGGCTGGACCCCAGGATCTGCCCAGTGGCATTCCACAAAACAACAAACTAAACTAGGCTTCCATAAAAGTAATGGCCATGGTGCACAGTCAGAAATCCAGAGACGGCACTGACATTCGAAAGCAGCCAAGTAGAAGACAGAAGATGGGTCTGCACTATTTTTCAAAAGCAGACCCAATACATGGAAATTACAGGGAGAGAAATTTCCAATAAACAGATGAATAAGATAACTACTGATAGGAGCTGTCTAGCAGTAGAATGTACTCTCTTGTGAAGTTATGAAATTCCAATTACTGGAGTTACTCAAGCAGAGGTTGAATGTCCATCTGCTTGAGATGAGGACAGATTTCAGCACTGATGTGAAGGCTCTAGAGTTCAACCAATATCTTCCAATTCTGAATCTGTGATTACACAGGCACTGTTGAAAGTTGCAGCTGTGACGTCTGACAGCTTGGTTAAAGCCCACGCTCCACCACTTACATGCTTTGTTTATTTACTTAGCCTTAGAAAGTCAATTTGCTTATGGGAAAAATAAGGCAAATGCCAAAAGTAACTTCAGAGTGTTATGTTAAGGATTAAATGAGATAATTCATACAGAGTATATAACACAGACCTGGCAAATGTTAAGAACTTTCAAACAGTTACAATTATAATACAGATATGTGTATTTAAGATTACTGAATAAATTGAATAGATAGACATACATATATCAAATATATGTAAATTCATGTCTGTTTAATTTGGAGAACCACCTCCAAAACTGAGCTCTTGCAGAATAATTACAATGTGGCAATACTTAGAGTAACAATAAACACCTAAATAGCTTCTTAGCTTAATCATGTAATCTTATGCTTCTCTTCACCAGATCATACGTTTAAAAAACAATTTTTTAAAAATGTTGATGTACTGGGCAGGAGAGATGGCTCAGCGGATAAGGCACTTGGCTCCAGTGCCTGAGGCCCCCAGTTCAATTCCCCAGTACCCACATAAGCCAGACCCACAGGTGGTGGCCCTGGTGTGCTCTCTCTCTCTCTCTCTCTCTCTCTCTCTCTCTCTCTCTCTCTCTCTCTCTCTCTCTCTCTCTGCTTGAAAATAAATAAAATATTTTTTTAAATGTTGACTGTACTACATTAAACTTATGAAAGAAAAAAATCAACATTTTCTTAATTTAAATAATAATTGAGGGTATTTTCTTTTAGTGTAAGAGCAGGTAATGATCTACATCGATGTGTTTAATATGGTTGTGTGCATATAGGACTCCAGTACACTGTACGTGCACAGTCACAGACATGTGATTTCTCTTTCGAAATAATAAAGCTCAACTACAAAGTCAATATACTCTCAAACTAATTCTTAATAACCAAAATGATTTCAAATATTCAAGTATTTTATGCATATGTTATAATAACAGAGAGTGAAGAAAAAAATTAAAAATCCAGAAAGCAACTGCATGTGTATGCTGAGGTCTGGTGATGCTATGATTATTCTTCTGTCATTCAGGATAAAATGGCATTTGTTATTCATAGTGCAAACACTGAGCAAAGAACTTAACTAGCAAGAGAAAGTGTAGCCTTTGGGAAAAACCACAGAAATATCAGCAAACATAGTATTTCTGCAGTGAGGAACACATTGCTTTTAGAAAGAAATGACATAATAAAAACAAAAAAAAGGAAAAACTTGGGACTCGAGATGTAGCTTAGTGCTCCAGTCCGTTCCAGATTCCACAGACAAGAATAATATTGAAAATTTGATTGCCTGATGATCAAGTCTTACAGTTCCTTCTGGGCACTGTAGCTTCCGATTATTATTCCCAAGTGCACCCTTGAAAGTAAAGTCATATAAAGTCCACTTTTCCAAATTACCACCCAAAGATCTCACTGAAGCAATCAAGCTCTCCCCTGCAAAGTCTCCCATACCCCTTTCTCCTTTTCTTTGTAGTAGCCTCTTATGATTCTGACTTGGAAAAATCCTTCTCTGGTGCCACTCAATATTAAACTACAATTTGATGATGAACATGGTTAAAAATATTTGCACTTTTTACTTAATCCCTCCCAAGATGATATTTAAGCTGTTTTATGGTTAGTTCTTGGTAATGGATGAGACCCAAATAATGGAGAAATGAGCAAAAACATAAAGTAAAAAGTTTTTTGTTTCTTTACAAAAATGTTTTACAACAGTCATGAAATTGATTTAGCTAACAATCAAAAATATTGCTGCCCTTGGGCTTTACCTCACATCACTGCCACAGAAAGTTCAGCTAAGGACTATTGCTGCTTCCCTAATAAACCACAGGAGCCAGTGACTGAACCTTGTTCCTGATGTTCACGCTCATGGATGACTCCTTCATGGTTCCCTGCCTGGAGACTCTCCCTGCACGTGTCATGGCCCCTTTCAACCACCTCCCTCTAACTACTCCAGATGCTCCAGATGCACCCTTCCCTTCTCTCTCACCCTAGCTCTCTAGTACCTTCTCCCTTCTCTGCATTTCCACACAACCGTGCAATCATTCTAGCCACAAGGGAGCTGTGTGAGGAGCTTTCTCACACCAGTCAGTAAATTCAACAGAGGCATGTACTCTGTTACTCCTAGACTGAGTTCAGTGGGAAAGGGCAAACCACTTTGAACACGCCTGATGATGATAAAGGCCTGGAAGTTCCTTGGTAGGTATATGATTTATCAGCCCAAAGTCAGAGTTCCCAGGTCTGGAAGATGAAAGACCAGGGAGCATGGTATACAGACTTGGGCAAGGGCCTGAGAGCACAGGGGAGAAGTGGGAGGAAGGGATCACATCTCAAAACAGGAAGCCAGAGAACCATTGGGGGGGTGACTGCTCTTTAGTAGTGCCCTCTTATAAGAGAGCTCAGGAGTTCCTTGAGAAGGCTGTCTTCGTCCCTTCCACAGAAAGCCTCCCTATAATCTAAGGACTTTCTACTAGGCTCCCCTTTTTAAAGGTTTCACCTCCTCTCAGCACCACACATTTAAGGACTAGCTCGGACACTTGACCCCTTTGGCAAAATGCTCAAACTCTATCCAATAGCAAAACACAAAAGAAACTAAGAAACAAGTAGAACAGTTCAGAGAAGGAGCAATTAATTCCAAACAATGAATCGCAGGGCCTAATGAGGAAAGCAAAGCTGAGTGGGAGAAAGGAGCAAGGCAGGACATCGATGCAGAAAAGAAGGTCTGGCTAGGCTGTGTGGCCACTAAGAATGGCAGAAGCAGAGATGAGAAAAGCCATGAGCCTGCCGGAATAAGAAATTAAGAGATCGGGTTGGCATGAGGGAAGAAGACAGGCTTCTGTGACAGGCTTCTGTCTCTAGGACAGAAGCCTCTGCATGGTAGACATACTCCATTCACGTCCCATTCACTCGCTCGCTGAATAATTCTGTGATATGGAATTTAGGATCATTGTTTAGAAGCAAAGAAATTAACTCCAGGAGGGACAAGTGATAGAGCAGTGCTATTGTGAATTCTCTTTCTGAACATGTTTTTCCACACTATAGTTCTTGGGTTTGGGCACAGAAAACGAGCATCATCTAAGCAGGACTGAGCCTCCTCACCTCCTCCCTGCCTACACCTCCTGCCTTCCTTGATAACCCTCGCGGCCTACACCACAGCAGCCCACAGGAAATACACATATGTACACTACGAAGGCATCCTAATGCTAAAGCACTTATAGATTAGGGAAGTTTATTTTTCTTAATAAAATTCCCCTGGAGGGGATAATAGTGCAATTCATCTACCGTTAAAAAAGAAAAAAAAAAACCTCATCAAAATAATGTTGAGCCAGGTGTGTGGTGTTCACACCTTTAATCCAAGCCCTGGGGAGGCAGAGGTAAGAGGATCACAGATCACCTTGAGTTTGAGGCCACCCTGAGACTACATAGTGAATTCCAGGTCAGCATGGACTAAAGCTAGACCCTACCTGGGAGTGGGGGGGAGTGTTGAGTCTGTACTAAAAAGGCAAAGTTAGCATAAGGACTAGAACAGGTTCAGAGACCAGACTTCCTAGTTCTACCCCTTACTAGAAGTTTGACCTTGAACACAAATTCCCTTTGTAAAAGTCCTGTTACTTCCGCAGCCACTTTAAGCATCTAGTTTTATGTGGGTGAACTGAACTTGGGCCAGTGTGCTTTGCAAGCAATTGTCTTTAACCACTTAGCCATCTGCTCAACCCAAGATTTAAGTTCTCTGTGCCTCAGTTTACTCAGCTACAAAATTAGAATTAAATTCCTTTCTAGCTTATGAAGTTTTGAAAGATGAGTACCACATGAGGGAAAAACAGCACTTCAAACAGGGTGGGCAGCAGAGACAGCAACAAAAGGCATAGCAGAGTACGCATGATCTCCTAGGTTAAAGGATATGGTACCTTAAGGAATAGGGAAATGGGTCTTAAGTATCAGATGGAGACATCTCATCTTCCTACAGTGGATAGCTAGAAGCTAATGGAGCCATTAGAGTGGGTAAGAAGTCATCCACGTGGGGTTTTAAGATGGAAGTGTGATGGGTCAGGCAGCTCCAGAGACACCCTCCCCTTGAGTGGGAGGTGTCTATCTAGAGCTAAAACCTAGGTGCTAAAACTGATTGGTCAGGTATGAACCAATCAACTGTCTCTCTGACTCACCTGGACAAACTTAAAGTAACTTCCCTAGAAAAAAATGCTCTCTTCTGCACATGCCAAGCCAGCAGAAGGACCTCTGAATCCGGCCTTAGAAAGGTAAGGCCTTCCCTACTTCAGCCAATGGCTGGGGTGGGGGAAGGCTCCAGATTTTCCCCACATGAACCTCTCCTTCTCATGATGGGAGCCTCTGTTACTTTTTTCTGCTGCTGCTTGTTTAGCTAAACAACATAAGTTCTGTTAAACTCTCCACATGTTTTCCCCACACTGGTGACTGGAGAACTCTGTAAATCCCCATGTTATAAATAATAAAGTCTCCCACTATACCTCTCCCACTATACCTTACCATCTTGTTGTCTATTATTTTAATTCTTTAATTTTGTAGACAAGAACTTGGGTACTCCTTAAATTTTGGGGTGCATTGGAATTTTTGCTGGGTGTAATCTAAATTCTAACCCCCAGCTCATCCCATTACAGAAGGACGGGGGAACTGCTGGTGGAAGGGCTGGAAGGAGAGCTAGGCCCTAAAACCGAAAAGGTGCACAATAAATAAAGGGAGCTTTGAAGGGTGTTTGCAAAAAGGCAGTATAATGATTAAGTTTTGTTGTCAACTTGACCTTTCAAGTAATCTCCGGTGGGTCTCTGAGGATGTTCACAGGAATGCAGCCTCTTAGTAGGGGGCAAGATGTAAAGAAGCTGGAAGTAAACATCCTTTCCTGTGTGGGCAGTGCAGGAAGGAAATTCCAGAGACTCAGGAAGCCATGAAGTCTGGGGAAGGGTTGTAAGATCCCACCCTAAGGCTATATAAAGGGGAAGAAATTTTCTCCTGGTCTCCCTTTGTGTTGGCTGCTGGTGCTTGTCTGTGACTTGCACTCGCATCCTGCTTTCCTACCCTTCCTGGACATCAGAACCCAGTTTCCTCGGCCTCACATCGTGGACTGAAGAGCAGCCGCTCCCAAGGGAGCCATCAGGCCTTCTGGGCTGGATTGGGACTGCTGAGGCCTCCAGCCACGTGGACTGGTTTCTTCACCTGTGGGCCTGCAGACTGCTATTGTTGGACTGTCTTAAGCTACCCCAATAAATTCCCTTTTACTACAACCCATTCTGTCAACTGTTTTCTCTAGAGAATCCTGACTAATACAGCCAGGGACAGCTGCCAGACAAGGCAAGGGAAGGAAGGCTCTGATGTAACTCCAACATTAGGTTGAGGAAGGAACAGATACCAGTCAAGAACAGGTACTAAAATTACTAGAAAGTTTAGAAACAAAAAAAAAAAAAAAAAACATGTGCACAATAATGCTGTTAAAATATTTACTAAGACAGCAAGCTCTACTTTGAAGTGGCTTGCTTAGTTCTTACTGAATGTTAGCTGCTTATCAATGACTGCTAAAAGTGAGGCAGACACATTAATAATTGAAGAATCTACCTCCCAGCTAAGAAGCCCCAACAGTTCCTTCCTTGGTAATCTTATGCAGGGGCCATCTTTTTGGGGAAAGGTTAAGAAACTAGGTAGTTGTTTATTATTTACCATTAAATATTTTAACATCAGTTATCTATTATGGAATGCACTATCAACATTTTTGAGCTATGACATATGCTCTCTAAAATCATGTTATAGCTACTTCCATTCACATATTGGCAGTAACATGTCTCAGTTTCAGAAGCCAGATCTTGATGAATAATGTTGATCAGAAGAATATGTAATTTTAAATAATCTAGTCATGCAATAGCTGAAATAGTTCTTAGTTATCCTCAAGGAAAGGGATAATAAAAAGTAGATTACTGTCAGCAAACATTCAGCACCATAGCCTGGCTGCATGTCCTTTTCCTCTACGACTTTAATCTATTGTGGGGTGGAGGAGGCAGAAAGGTGTGGAGGCAGATGAATAAGAAGAAAAAAATACAAATAATCACATCAACAACAAAAAATCTTTGGAAAAAAGTACATGAAGGGTTCAGGAGAGAAAGAAGGTAGATTTCTTTTCTTATCATTGTTCTAAGAGATAACAAGAAAGGCGGGTATCATAAACAAACAGCTCTTATAAATCCCATTTTGCTGGGGATTAAAATAATCAAAAGTATATATTTTTTAATTTGCCAGGGTTTGATATTCATGTAAACAGAAGGAAGATATCAGAAGCAGCCTTGAAAACAGATTTTTCTAACAATAGGCTAAAGATTAAGAATGCCACATCTTCTCTCTTCCCAACAATTAAAATTACTTTCTAATGGGTTCCTTTTATTCTTCTATTTATTCAGCCTAAAACAAAGCACACATTAAATACAAGAGAATGTATTTTCCAGAGTTCTGCCAAGGTGAAGGTAATCTAATAAAAACTGAAATGGGGAATGAGCTCACTGAATAAACCAAAAGGAAGAACAAGAGAAACTGACAGATTTGGGGAGGCAGGTTAAAAAATAAATTGGGTTTTGTTGCAGAAAGAGCCTGACTAAGAGCAGCTTGTAGAGAAAAGGGTTTATTTTGCCTCCAGACTTCACGGGAAACTCCATGATTGCAGAGAAAACACATGACTGCATGAGTAGAGGCTGGACATCACCTCTTGGCCAACATCAGATGGACAACAGCATCAGGAGAGTGTACTAAACACTGGCAAAGTGAAACTGGCTATAACATCCATATACCTGCTCCCAACAATACGTTCCCTCCAGGTTTCAATTCCCAAATTGCAACTAGCTGGGGATGTAGCATTCAGAATACATAAATTTATGGGGAACACCTAAATCAAACCACCACATTCCACCATGGCTCCCATAAACTGATAACTATCCACATTCAGTTCAACTTTTAAAGTTCCCATAGTTCTTAACAAACCCTAATGTTGTTCAAACATCCCCATAGTCCAAGGTCTTTTAACTGAACTGTAATACAAAAATTAGTAATAACAATAATGATGGCACAGAATAAACATTCATACTGCAAATGATGGCATTGGGCATAGCAAAGAAAAACTGAACCAATACAAGATTTAAACAGGCAATCATCAAAATGTGTAACTTCAAGTCCAACAAAAGTGACAAGTCTCCAAGTCCAACAACTCTGACAAGAGTTTCTGGGGTTCCAACTCCACCACACCAGCTACTTATGTTCCCAGAATACTTCATTCAGTGCCAGGAGCTCTCCTTGGCAGCCATCCCATAGTCCTGGAATGTCCATTGGGTCTCCACTGCAAACCATGGTTCATCTTCATTGTCACTGGTTCTCCATGCAGGTAATCTAACAAGCCTGCTGCACATGTCCCATGCCCATTTCCAAAAGAACAAAACCATGTTGCAAATTCAATGACCCTTTCTTTCCTACATCTGTTATATTCCATAGCACCAGGCAGACTACCAACTTGCTAAACCAAAGGGGAATAAAGCAGATATTGAAGAGCAAAACACTCTTTCAGTATTCAGGCCCCTTCAAAGGAGAGTCTGCATTCTTCCTGTTGTCCCAATGCAGATCAGCTGGTCCAATCTCAATAGTTCAAATCTCTCAAACAATCACAGCTGAACAGGCAGCTGTTTTAGCCCAAAGATCTCCTTTCTTTCTGTGCTATATCCCTCTGCTCATACCAGTCCATTTCTAATAAATGCAACCCTGCACATGTTCTCAGGACATGGTAATAACAACAAGTCTATCACAGAAGCTGCCCTTAGCCAAGCCTGGACAAATCTCTTTCTTCCCCTCATAAACCAAACCTTAGTCCATAGTTCTTACGGCATTCAGGTTTTTCAACTCTGACCAGAATGGTCCATGAAGCTGTACTTACAGTACTCAGGCAAAGGTTTTTAATCTGCCCATATTCCTCCTGCAAATCAGTTACTATAGTCAGGTCTATAGTAGCAATGACCCCACTCCTTTGGTACCAATTTTACTATTGCAGTCAGCTTCTCATTGCTGGAAAGAAAGACCCTGACCAAAAAAAGTTTATGGGAGAAAAAGGTTAATTTTGGCTTATAGACTAAAGGGGAAGCTCCATGATGACAGTGAAAATGATGGCATGAGCAGAGGCTGGACATCACCCCATGGCCAATGTTAGGTGGACAACAGCAGCAGGAGAGTGTGCCAAACACTGGCAAGGGGAAACTGGCTAGAACACCCAAAAGCCTTTCCCCAACAACACAGGAGGCTTCAATTCCCAAATTGCCATCAGCTGGGGACCTAGCATTCAGAACACATGAGTTTATGGGAGACACATGATTCAAATCACCACAGACTTGTATTATAAAAATCACTTAAATTAGTAGCATATTTGAGAACCTACTTCAGATCATTTCCTTAAAGTGAATTTAATCATCAACCAAAAAAAAATGGTGAATTTCAATAGTTTGCTATATCCCCAATATGCAAAGGATATAGTGCAAAGTAATTGTCCAGAAAAAAATTAAGTCCAGAAGACTTTTAAAAGAACAAGACTCTGAAAACGCAGATGTCTATTTTCTCTACTTCTTAGTTTTGAAACCTAAGTTAAGTTTAGCAAAATATTATATAGTGTGTCCCCTAAAATAGCATAAAAGATAATTAGGGTACTTTGGATATTTTGAGTAAAAGTAAACAAAAATGGAATAGTAGACATTGCAATTTGCAAGGTATCTTACTCCCTTGAGTGAAAGCTTTAACTATAATTAAATCCATTAGAAAGAAAAAAACTTAAGTGGCCATCAAAGACAACTGTGCATATGCTGTGTGATGCTTAAATAAGCAGAAATTAGGAGTGAAGTGAGGCATAGGATCACATTCTGCCTTCCATTTGGAAACCATAGAGAAAGAGATGTTCCTCTTCATCTTCATCCTTTCAGGTGAAGTTACCTTGCTCAGGCTAAAGCCAGCATAAGGGAATATATATGCACAAGGAGAGGCTGTCTAGGTACCTCACTTCTGAAAAGACTGAAGTTATAAAGAAACTAGAAAATCTGCTGTTTGGAGAACAGAAGAACAGGGTGTTAATTTAGATTTGTTCCATGTGTCCTATCAAGCAGGACAAGTACTGTGGATGAAAGGAAAGGTGACACAGTCTACCAGTCAGGTGTGTCTGAAGATGTGTGGGAGAATGTAAGGACTAGCAAGTTCCTAACTCAGGAAGGTGTTCTGTTGAGCACACGGCAGGGTGTGACAGGGCTATGGCAGAATGGCCTCAACCTTTGATTAGACTTCCAGGATCACTTTCACCTTGACACTCTGTCATTGTGAGAAGCAGAAGACACAGATGCTAACTTTGATGAAGCTAAAAGCCAGTCAGTGGGACAGTAGATATCTGTGAAAAAGAGGTTAAGACTGCTATGACCATTAGGGTCCAAGGAAAAAGGCTGATGGTACCACAGCTTGGTTCATTCGAGAAGAGTTATTAGCGACCACAAGACCCAGGAGCTGGGAGTCACTGCAATGCAGTAGAGGCGTCTAACTTTCAGTTCCCAGAGGCCTACAGGCATGAGGGTAAGGATCAGTTACTTCAACAGGAGCTATGCCTCTTCCTCAGCCCAGTAGCATGGAGAGAAGTGAGATGCGATCTGGTTAAGAGGAGACAGGTAGCTTAGAGGCTAGCAGAGGCACACAAAACCAAGGGCAAACAACGAAAGCCCTAGACTGGATAAAGACAGGTTGAAGTAGATTCTCTAGCCAAGCTTCCCAATGACAGAACATGCATTTTTACTGTGGAGATTCACACATCTCTGCTTCTCATTTTCCAATATTGGCTCTTTTTTCAGACATCTTCCCCGATTTGTTCTTTGAACCGAGTACTCAAAAGCAGTATCTGCACTAACGTCAATGATAAAAGTTTATAGGAGACATCACAGAACCTGGAAATCAGCCTATCTCAGGCTGGGGTAATCTTCCATCAGAAAGGTTTCCCAGTTCCCCCTTTGTTAAACTGATCATCTTGGTTAACTGCTACCTCTCAAGCTCTGTGCTAGAATGATGACAGAATTCTTAATAAGGCAAGTCCATCAATAGCTTTGTGTAGCATTCAGCTATCAATCATGCACATCTACAGTTCTTCTTGCTGACTAGAGGATCTTGGAGATGCAGTAAATAATGGAAACAAAGGCCCAGGTCAAGGTCAAATGGCCAGCCAACGTATGCCAAGCCCTAATAAAAACAGCCATGCCCATTCACTTATGGAGGGCTCCCCTTGCATTAGAACTTCAAAGAGTTGTAACGTGAACAGTATGGCCTACAAAGGCTGATACACCCCTGCTCTAAATAAAATTTAATTCTTTTAGGGTAACATATTAAAAGACATAGTTATTTTAAAAATCCCTAGGTGTCCTAGTTAGAAACTGCACAGAATCTAGTAAGAAATCATATTCCTGCAGTTGTGAGTTTTGCTTTCTTACTTTCATTGTGAAAAACAGGTAACAGCCTTGCATGGGTAATACTTTTACTCACAGCTTGGAGTTTCAGACGATGATAACATTGTCTTAGAGCTTATCTCGTCTTGATTGATTAGTTTTTCCACATCATAAAAGAAGCTTTTTAAGGAAAGAGTTGTGTTTTTTTTTTTTTTCCTGAATCACACCAAATTTCGACAGAGGTGATTTTAGGCTATCTTTTAAATCTAACAATAAAATTGATTGCAAAAGCACTTAGCCAACACTCAGTGTTATATAAATGTCCAATCATTGCAGCAGTAGTAACTTTGCTTCCCTGCAGACTTATCAGTGGATGCCTATTCCCCAATTGCTTGACCCAGAGAGCATTAAAATTTTAAATGGAAAGTAAAACAAAAGACTAGCCTTCATTAGCTATTACCAGAACTTCCTAATGAGAAGTGACGGGCATTGTGTTTTTTGTGGTTCTTCACAGGATAAGAGGCTACCTCTGTGGTGGCTATGGCCCATTCCCAAAACCCCTTTCCTCCCCTAATGGGAATCAATGTAGCATGAATAAAATTAAATGGACACTTGGTTCACATTTAGTCACCGGAATGCAGCAATAACTGGCTTGAGAAAGATCCAGACAAAACCTTGGTTCCTGAAAGTCTTCCGACTCTATCCCAAGGAGGGAGATTGAGTCCAGCACTGCATACAGAGCCAGGAAGGAGCCAGGGTAAATGATGGCCGCCTGGAAGAGGTGGCTGACTTGGTATTCTGTGGTTGAAATTGTGCCCTGGGGATACCTTCAGGTCACGTCATGTCACTTACTTTGATTTAGGTTCTGCTAACATGCCATATCCTTTAATATTTGGTATCACAGTTTCACATGAATAATTTGTTATTTAATTAGGTGCTTGACATCTACATTTTTCCATGGCAAGTGATCACCATAGGTCACATCCTACCTGTCCAGAGCAAGAATCCCTCTGGCTAACACAAGACTATTGAAGGGAAGATGCAGCTCTCAGAGCCTGGGAAAATTATTTTCACACAGGAACTTACCCAGGATAACAGGTGGGAGAATGTTTTACATATCTGAAGAACCCTATCTCGATAAGGCCCTCTCGAAAAGAGCTCTATAGCCAGCCCAATCCACATTCATAAGGCCACCTTTTGTCCCTCGACAGACACCCTCCCCCCAGGTACAGGTCCAGGCAAACTTCATCTACAGGCTTTAAAAAAAAAAGCCTTTTTTAAAAAAAGGCTTTTGCAGGAACATGACTTCAGATATGGCTGTCCACTCTCCGCTAATGTCTCATCTCCGCTAAATAAAGGTAACCTTGTCTGACCTCAGTCTGGTTCTATCTTCTGCCTCAATTTTTCCAACAACTGTCACATAAAACACGAATGGACAGAAAAGCATGCTACTAGATACCTACAACATAGCTAGGTGTTTCTGCGATGTACCCCTCAAAAATAGCCAATATCTTCCTGTCATTGTGTAGCATCAAGTGTGATAGTTAATATTGTCAACTTGCCAGGATCTAGACGGACTTAGGAAACAAATCCCTGGGCATATCTGTGACCGGGTTTCTAGATGAAGTAACTGATGTGGGAAGACCCACCCTAACTGTGGGTGGGTGGGACTATTCCAAAGGGGGGGGGGGGTCCTGAACTGAACAAAGGAAGAAAGCAGAGGTTGGAGAGATGGCTTAGTAGTTAAAGCACTTGCCTGCAAAGCCTAAAATTCCGGGATTCCCCGGTGCCCATTAAAAGCCAGATACACAGTGGTGCATGCATCTGGAGTTTCTTTGGAGGCCATGGTGCGCCCATATCCATTTATTTCCATTTATTCTCTTTTTTTCTCTCTCTCTCCCCCCTCCAGATGCACAGTGGTGCATGCATCTGGAATTTGTAAGGAGGCCCCGGTGTGCCCATATTCATATTTCTCTCTCTCCTTTCTCTCTCTGTCTCTCTCTCTCTCGCCAGATGCACAGTGGCGCATGCATCTGGAGTTCATTTGGAGGCCCTGGTGCGCCCATATTCTTCTCTCTCTGCCTCTCT